>PVKM010040875.1:0-13298 GCA_004027735.1 Carollia perspicillata
ACCCCTTGGTCCCCAGCCACTCCTGAAGGAGGAATGCCATTTTGACTCTTGGCGATGACCTTAGAGGCAACTTATAGACAGAGTAAAGATTTCCTTGCCCCACTTTAGTCTTAATGAAATTGTTCATTCCTAGAGGCAATAATCCCCTGTCTGGAGACTTCTTGATCAGCATAATTTGATGCAACAGTTTTACCATGTAACTTGCAAAGCCACTGTGGGGCTGCTGGGTGCACACACACGACGCCCCCGCCCCAACTTCTGAGACATAGACTTACAAAGTACGTAGCCCTGTGTCACCCTGAGGAAGAGTGCATTTCTTGTGTCTGAGCCTTGGTTTAAAATAACACATAATTTTAAATAGCTCGGCACATTAATTTGGTATTTAATGTTTAAAGATTCAACATGGACTGGTGTTAATGGTAGGTCCTCCCCCCGCCCTTTCCCCCCAAAAACTCCCCCATCCCCCTGGGCTCAGTGTGGGTTCACCAAATGATATGGGGCAGGGAGGGCCAATTGAAACCTTCACCCAGAGAGGTGGCAGTAAGCTGTTCTGGGCCGTGAACTTCCACTCGAGCAGGGCACAACTGCGCAGAGGAGTTTCCCGGCTAAAGGCGCAGGCAGAAACGTAGCAGGAGTTCTGTGTTTGAAAGGTGACGGCAGGAGGGAGAGGTGATGCAGATTATGCCTTTGAGATGCTAGTGTCTGCGGTTGTCACTAAGGAAAGGAGTCTGGAGGTTGTGGACCCTGCTCCTGCAAAAGGGGGGGTTAGGACCCACACCCAGTTCTGTGCCTTCACGTTCATGTTGGGTCACTCCCTTGAGTCTTAGTTTATTCATCTCTAAATTAAGAGGTGGTACTGATGTTCTTTGTCTGAATCTGAATCTTGCTAGTCTTACTCTTTGAATATCGCTTGGTGCCACCATTGGAACGTTTACTAAGCTATATACAAAGTGGGCAAAAGTGGGTTTACAGTTGTAATATAACTAATACAATAACTAATAATAATGTAAGAAGAATCTCTGTGTTTCATGTACTCATAATGGTAAGCCTACTTTTGCCCACCCCTGTATAGAATATAGACCAGGGCGGCATAAGATGATTACATATGTAGGTATAGAGCAGATGAATTCCGCCTGGCCGCAGTCACCCTGATGATCCAAGGAACTCTGCGAATGCGTTCACACTGTAAACATTTGCTAATAGTAAGTTACGAGTCCTGTAGTTCATCGGTTTAGCTGTCCTCTGTTGTCCCTCAGCGGTTTAGCAACATGGGTGAAGTGCCTGCTATGAGCTGGGCACTGTTAGGGGCTGCAGTATTAGGAGCAAGGGTTGGATCCCAGGATTGCTACCTTGACGGAGCAGAGGAGATGGAGGTTTATTAGTGCATGTGTTGTCTGCTGACAGAGGTATGGAAGCTCAGGGGTCTTCACTGGAGTATTTGGGAGACTTGGAGAAGGTGACCTTTGACCTGGGCCTTAAGGCTTGAGTGGGATTTCTCTAGCTGGGATGGAGGGGAAAGGAAAGGGAGCTGCTATTCATGGTAGCGCCAAAGGTATTTACCCCATTCCAAGGAGTTGTTTAAATACAACAACTGAAGGTGACTCCCGGGTCCCTCTTGGAATCTTCTCTGATTCCCTTATTGATTTTTTTCTATAGCAGGGTTTTCAGATGCTTTACTATCCTATTCATGCATTATTTAGATTATAATGCCTTCTTTTAAAGTGAGGTGACTGACTCAGTTTCTTGGGACTGGAGCTGAGTTAGATGTTATGCTTCTAGTAATACACCCTTAATATGAATTAGCTTTTAAAAAATTATAGTTAGTCATCCTGTTGGTTCATTGAATTTGAAATTTACTAAAACCATAGGCTTTTCTGAATGAGTTGTTTTTAAGTCACATTTTCCCCAATAGGGACTTTATATATTTGGTATTTTGAGTTTAAACAAAGATCTCTCACTGCTCACACTCTTCAGGTCCATCCAATTATGTGGGTTGCATATCTGTACGACCATTCATCCACATTTCTTTGCCTCCTGCTGGAGTACCTTTGCAAAATGTCTTTTGAGGTAAAGGTACACAATATGTATCGTAAACCCCTGACCTCACATTAGCAGTGACAGTATCAAGGGATGACAACCAGCTGGGCACGACTTGCTCTGCATGGTCCCTGCCAGCTTCTAGCCTTCTCCCTTTCCCCCCAGGTGTGTGCATAAACATGTCATTTTGCCAAATTTAATTTAGATCTTTTTTAAGTAATAAAATATTATAATACAATCGAAGTCTCCTGTGTACCCTTCCCTAATCTTGTTTTAATGTGTAACCCTCCCTAATCCGATTTCTTTTTGCTTTTTTGAGCGTTTAGATTTTGAGTTTATTCTTCATTTAACTTTTAAAACACTACTATAGTCGAATATTAAAACAAAAACAATAGCAAGTAGTGAGCATATTATGATTATAGTCCACTCACTCACTACTGTATACAAAATGCCGGCAGTGAGGGTTACTTGCTGGCCCCATTAAGAGGCCTGCTCCTGAACCCAGAGAGCACGAGCGCTGACGCACAGCGTTTCACCCTCCTTTCCCTCTGCGTCCTCCTCCCCCTCCAAAACACACACCGAAGACGTCCACGGAGGAGCCCACACCACCACCTGCTCCACCTTCTCTGATTGCCTGTTCTCCTTTGTCACGTAATTCCCTCTTCTCTGCACCGGAGAGCACTTCTTAAACTTTAGAAATCTGTGTAAACCTCTCTCCTTCATTTGGATTCTTATCAGGGTGGGTTTTCAAGGCCAGTTTCCTGTAAGCCTTTTCAGTTCTTCCTGGGCGGCATTGGGTTGGACCCCCCAAACCTCGTAGTGAGTGATCTCTCTCACCATTTTTGACAGCTGGTGAGCGGGCCCAGGCAGGTGTGGAGGAGCAGGAAAGGGTGCACGGCTCTGGAAGCTGCTGCTCCTCCACTTGTCACCGAGTGTTCTGGAAAGTTCCTCTAATCCAATTGCTTTATTATCCTTCTTAGAAGTAATTATTATCTTGAACTTGGTGATTATTATTGCCATGCATTTGTTTTACTATTGCTGCTTAGTATGCGTTCCTTGATATTTGAAATTTTCTTTTTTCTTATATGCTCCAGTGAATATTTGTTAAATATCTCCTTGTGCATATGTCTGGGAATTCCTCTAATATTAGTAATTGTACATAAGGGTCGAATTGCTAGGATAGTCATAGACTGCAGGTTTCTGAAGTGTTATTAGGTATACAAATTAGCTCTGTACTCATTTCTACTCCTTCCACTCAGCACGTTTGAACAGTTGCTGTTTCTCCATATCCTCACTAACACATGGTATTGTCAGCTTTTTACTGTTTTCATTTTTGCCAGTCTGATGATACTTGTGGTTTTTTTGTGTAAACAGTCACCTACTTCTGGCAACTATGAATCTCTGTGTATATCTATGAGATTGGTTTTATCTACATTTGTAGATATATTTATTTATATTTCTGTCTATGTTTTTAAGATTCCACATATAAGAGAGGTTAGCATAGTGCCCTCAAGGTCCATCCACGTTGTCCACTTCCTTTGGGCATTGGTCCATTGGTGTACACTTAGGTTGTTCCCGTATCTGGGCTATTGTAAATAACACTGCAGTAAACATGGAGTGCAGGCATCTTTCCAAGTCAGCGTTTTCATTTTCTTTGGATAAATACCCAGAATCGGAACTGCTGGTTCATGTGCGATTCTGTTTTTAATTTCTTGAGGAACCTCCATACTGTTTTCCATAGTGGCTGCACTAATTACATTCCCACCAACAGGGCACAAAGGTTCCCTTTTTTCCACATTCTCCCCAACATTTGTTATTTCTAGTCCTTTTGATAATAGCCATTCTAATAGGTGTGAGGAGATAATCTCATTGAGGATTTGACTTCCCTTTCCATGGTGATCAGTGATGTGGAGTACCCTTTTATGTACCTGTTGGTCGTGTGTACGTCTCCTTCGGAAAAATGTCTAGTTCTTCTGCCCATTTTTCAATTGCATTATTTGTTTGCTATTGAATTCTTTGTATATTTTGGATATTAGCCCTTTATGAGCTACATGATTTGCAAATATTTTCTTCCATTCAGTAGGCTGAATTTTCATTTTGTTGATGATTTCCTTTGTTGGGCAGGAGCTATTTAGTTTGATGTAATTTCACTTGTTTATTTTGCTTTTGGTGTCAGATAAGAAAAATCATCCCTAAGACCTTTGTCAAGGAGCTTACCACCTATGTTTTCTTCTAGGAGTTTTATGATTTTAAGTCTTACGTTCTCTTTAATCCATTTTCAGTAAATTTTAGTGTATGGTGTAAGACAGTGGTCCAGTTTCATTTTTTTGCATGTAACTGTCCAGTTTTCCCATCATCACTTATTGAAGAGGCTGTCCTTTATTGTGCATTCTTGGCTCTTCTGTTGCAAATTAATTGACTATGTATGTGTAGGTTTATTTCAGGGCTCTTTGTTGGTCTTTGTGTCTCTTTTTATGCTTATAGCATACTGTTTCAATTACTATAGCTTTGCAATATAGTTTGAAACCAGGGAGTGTGATGCCTTCAGCTTTGTTCTTTCTCAAAATTGCCTTGGCTGTTTGGAGGCTTTCCTGTGCATTTCCCTTTTTATATGCTTATAGAGGACTCAGTATTTTTTCTTTTTTGATCATAATTGTGATTATATTTCTTGTCAAAAGTTAGTTTTAAGTAATTCTAAACGTCTGTTGTATATATATGACTTTGCAGTTAGCAGTCATTAAGAGAAATTGAATCCCAGGCTCATTTTTCAAGCGTTTTATCTTATGTAATCTCATTTCCCTTATTTTTCTAAAGACAATCCTGTGAAGTATCTGAAAAAGGGCAGAGCATTTTTATAAATGCATTTGTAAATAAGTCATGTTTATAACTGACTTATCTAAGGTCATGTGACTCTTAAGTGATTCCCTGGAACCATGATTTTTCTGATTATTGGTTTGCTGTTCTTTGCATTGCACTATGTTACTTTTTTCTTTTTAGATCAGTGTAATTCTGTTACTGTTTTTGGACTGATGTCTAATATTCTTTCCAGCACCTAGCAGAGTGATGTTTAGATTCGATTAGCTCAGTAAACACTTCCTGAGTGAATGAATGAATTACAATGGTTCTGGTGTAGCTGACAAAACATTCATAAGTCTCCTAAAATGGAGGTAGTTTACTTCTGAAATTTTACCAGTGCCTCTGTTAGCCTTGCTAAATAAACTGAATCAACATTCAGCTTTCTGATACAGCTGCAGAATTAATCAGAGAACATGTCAAAGTAAATCATGGATGCTAAAGTATAGTTTGTATTTCTAAAAAAGAAACCCACGCACCCTTTGGGGGTGATATGAATATATATTAAGGCTTTAACAAGTAGTAAAAAAATTTTGGTACGAAAAATTGATTAAGTAGAATCTTCATGACTAGTAATTTAGATCATAAATCACATCCATGTTATTTATCAGCCAATCAGGTTATAGGTCATAAGTGAAACTGTTGGTGATTGTATTTTTGATACATTGATTCCACCCCCCATCCCCATCGTGGACATTAATAAAACCTACATTTTTCCGTTATTATTATCGTCTCAGTACCTATACTTTTTTAAATTGGGAATTAGGTAAATGAGGCTTTTTGAGGAATTTTTGGTGTGTCGTTTTTCTTCTAGAGAAAAAAACGGCAGTAAACTGCCATGATTCATTGATTTTTTGAAAAGCTTTAAGCCTTTTTTTCCTACATAATCTTTTTTTAAAGATTTTATTCATTTATCCTTAGAGAGAGAGGAAGAGAAGGAGAAACAGAGGGAGAGAAACATCAATGTGTGGTTGCTTCTTGAGTGCCCCCTACTGGGGACCTGGCCCACAACCCAGGCATGTGCCCTGACTTGTAATTGAACCGGTGACCCTTTGGTTCGCAGGCTGGTGCTCAAGCCACTGAGTCAAACCAGCCAGGGCTAAACTTTTAAGTCTTATAAGGGTACAATATGTAACTATATATGATATCTGGAATTTTCACTAGGGTAGTTTTAAAAGTATGATGATAATTCCTTACATTAGTATAGCACTTTGGAGTTTACACAGAGCCCTTTTGTAAGGTGTTTTAATCATCACAACAGCCCTTCGAGGTGGGTAGAATATTCTGTGTGTGATGACTTTGATCCCTAGTTATGAACTTTGGCTGATGGGAGTTGTAGAATTAGAGATTGTGAGCTTTTTCAGTTCTGGTGCCTTAAGCAAATTTGCAAGGGATCCCTGATGTTAACTTTGGCAGGTTTCATGCCTGCAAATATTGATTGAGCTGGAAGTCCTAGTTGTAAAATGTCACCAGTGAGTGTGCAGCCAGCAAAAGCAAGGGAAAACTCATTACTGCAGCTCATCTGTAACTTCTGGGTCAGGCCACTCTCCACCATTTGGTAAAAATTAATGTTTGAAAACTCCATTTTATTCTGACAAAATGTAATCAGGCAAGGTTAACAGCAGATGATTCTGAGCATTTCCAATTGGTTAAACCAGTCCTTCTACAAACTTGGGTTTGTGACATTCCATATGCGTGATTATTTTGAGAGACATCAGAAAGCTTTGAAATTATGAAATCCCCAAACAATGGTAGGAAGGAGTTTAATTACGTATATACCTCCCTTTCTCCTCTGTCACGTGCTCCCCCATGTTGATAGTGTTTATTCTGAAAAAGAGAAGGCAATGAGAGATGAAGAAAGAAATGAGACTACAGTCTTGAAATAATATGAAGATTTTTTTTTTCAAATGTGAGAGTGAGAGTAACCTGTTTTATATTGCTTCAAAAGGGGAAGATTAGGGACGGGGAAGAAAATGATGAATTGAAAGGTTTTGCCTCAATTTAATGGACTCAGTGATCGAAGGATGGAGGGGCACCAGTTAGGGAGGAGGTTAAATTCCTGTCTCTGGAAATGTTTGGAAAGCCCCAGCCTGCGTGTAGCGAGATGTTCTAAAGGGGATTCGAACCTCCGATCGCTGATTGGGTCAGACCAAGGGCTCCTGAAGTTTGGAATGTCTTCGTGCCTCAGAATTGCAGCAAGAGGGTGTGAATCCAGATGGACACAAGCGTTTTCAGTAGAATGAGTCTCAATATCTTCCTCCCTCCTTTCCTCTCCCCTCTCGTAAGTATGGGTGTTAAAAACACAAATTCAGTGAAATGTGTTAGCAAACAGAAAGTGATGTATTTATTGTCATTGTGGCTTTTTTCAATCACTGGATACCAAAAAAGTGCAACAGGAGGTGGTGGGTCCGTCCCAATATTTTGACAGTAGAAAAGGATCTGCATTTAAAAACCTGTGAGTGGGAAACTCTTTTCAGCCTTGAGGTGCTTTGATTTTGAAGCAGGTGTTTCAAAGACAGGTAGGAAGCTCCACACATTGTTTCGGGCCACCCTGTGCTCATGCTTTAGAAACATTGCCCTTTCTGTGCACACATGCATTTATGCATAAATGGGTGTGTGAAAGTGGTTATTGTTCATGGTTTATAGACTGAACAAACTCAAGAGAGGGTAAATACTCTCCATGACTGCTAAGTTAGAGGGACCAGGTTTGAATTTAGGAAAGTCTGACTCTAAAACTCATTCTTCCTGCAGGATATCACCACTGCAAACAGGTTAGCAGTGACGTGTTAGTACAGTGAAGACAAAGACTTTATGGGAATTAGAAGCCTTGTACTTTTGGCCACCAAAGACAAGTTGCTTAAACCCACTTGGCTTAGATTTCCCTGTCTATAAAAAGAGGGATAAGCTGTATTATCTTTTGCAACTCAAATTTCTGAGTCTTATCATTGGTTGATAATTTGGAAAATAGCTCTTCATGCCCCCACTTGGAAGGCTCTTCTGAAGTTGTCCTAGGGAGAGAACTCCTGGTTTATCATAAGGTTATAGAAGATTTCCTTTGCCTTTGTTCATTTCCTTAATAGGATTAAACATATTTTTTCTTCCCTTAATGTGAGAGTGCATTTTATGAAAATTACCCCCTTTTTTAGCCAGGTAACTTGAGCTATATTTAGACACCCCCCCAATACACATCTACACTGTTATATCCTGGTACAGATGTGCTCTTCACATTAATAATTGCACTGTGTGTTTTCATAATTTATCTTAATGATACCATTATTGCTTATTATAGAAGCCCCTTTTCTCCCCACCCCCACCCTCAAGTCTAATTGAGGTCGAGACCGACCATAAATGTGATAATATAGGTTGCCTGCTCAGAGGAAATGGAGTTGGTCTCATAGTGAAGCTTTAATTTAGGATTCGTTCTGGTGATGTAGCCTCTTCCTATGGTACATTACTCTGAGCCCAATGTAACTAACTGCATGTTCCCACAGCCCCTCATTATAGCTACAGCTTCTCACTGCTTTTTAATTAAAAAAAAATAGAGAGAGGGAAAAATGAAACCTAAAGCTTAGGTTGGATATTGTCTAGGTACACAGGGAATATTCTAGGCAGATTTCTTATTTAATTTTTTAACTCTTTCAGAGAGTTCATGGAACTATCTTGAGTTCTATTTTCAGGGGGTGGGTGACATATATACTGGGCAAAAGTAGATTTTCACTTGTGGATACGTGAAACGGAGTTCATTCTTGTATTATTATTTATTAGTTATCATATTTACTTGTATTACAACTGTAAACCTACTCTTGCTCACCCTTATGTATGTATATAATCATCCCTCACGCACTGTCTCATACACATAATAGGCTTCAAGAGTTTTGGAAAGTAAAGGCTTATAGATGTAAAATCTGGAAGCTCTGAGCAAGTGGGAACCCTTTACGTAGCCCAGAAGGGCTATGAACGGTGTGG
Organism: Carollia perspicillata; assembly: GCA_004027735.1. Classification (NCBI taxonomy): domain Eukaryota; kingdom Metazoa; phylum Chordata; class Mammalia; order Chiroptera; family Phyllostomidae; genus Carollia; species Carollia perspicillata. Next base: position 8,857 of record PVKM010040875.1, read on the forward strand.
CCGGGCAGTGGTGGTCCCTAGCGAGCACCTACACTGCTCTCCGCCTACTGGGAGCGAGGCAGGGGACGGAGAAGATTGTAGTAACGGTTCTTGACTTAACGGCTGATGCTTTGGTACATCAGAAGTTAAGAGTTAATCATTTTTTCCTCTAGTTCTGTGGACAGCAGAAGCAGAGAAATGACTTTATTAAGAACATTTTTTGTTTTTTTTTTTGCCATTCCTTCATCTTGACGGATTCCATATACCTTTCAGATACCAAAACAAATTAATCTCCAAAGGTGACTGGTAAGAATGGCTCACTCTCCTGGGGTCGGCTGTTAAAACACAGGCAGAGCCTGGGCCTGAGCTGCCGACCTCTCTGACGGGCTGCGGGTGCTCCGTTCCCTCTGCAGACTTGGAGCCCCTGGGCTCTTCTGTAGTGAGATCAGGTGGTCGGCTCTGAGGCTCTTCCCACTTACAAACTCTCCTTTCTTTTGCTCCGCTGATCACTCTCTCAGTGGTGAACATTGGTCATTATAATCTAGAAGTTTATTTTCAGGTCAGGGTGTTGTTGGCTTCATAATTTTTAGTAGGGAACCTTTCACAAACAGGACTTCAGCTGGATATGAGTCCCTGTGTCACTCGGGGTTGCTGGAAAGACAGTTCCTTTAGTCTTTATTAGGGAACAGGAGCTCCTCAGGTGAATGTCCGCTAGACCCGTGCCGTCCACTGTGGTGGCCCCTAGCTGCGCATGGCTGTTGGGCCCGTGAAATGAGGCTCTGTCTGTGTGGAGACATCCGTAAGTGTAAAATCTGTCTACCAAGTTCCAAAGACTTAATATAGAAAAAAGAATGTATACTATCACACTGGTAATTTTTTATACATGTTGAAATAATAATATTTTGGACATACTGGATTAAATAAAATATATTATTAAAATTACTTTCATCTGTTTCTTTTTACTTTTTAAAATGTGTCTACTAAAAAAATTCTGTGTCAAGATTTTATTTATTTTTAGAGGGAAAAGGAGGGAGAAACAGAGGGAGAGAAACATCAATGTGTGGTTGCCTCTCACACGCCCCTTATTGGGAACCTGGCCCACAACCCAGGCATGTGCCCTGACTGGGAATTGAAGTGGCAACCCTTTGGTTCACAGGCTGACACTCAATCCACTGAACCACACCAGCCAGGGCTAAAACATTTTATATTACATCTGTAGTTTGCATTATATTTTGATTGGACAGACTGAGACTGTTAAGCCCACTGATAGCAAAGCAGTGTTTGTCTTATCTACACTTAGGTCTGCAGTCCCCAACGCAATGTCTTATGCATAGTTGACATTTGTTCAAGAAATGAATCCTAATCTTTATTATTCAGAGCTGTCACATTTCAATAATGAATAGGAATTTCTCTACGTGGAATGTTAGTATCTGTAAAAGAGACAGTTGAGGGTTGAGAAGAGAAGTAAAGAACAGAAGTTCTTAAAATCTTGCCTCGGGAGAGAAAAGTGCTGAAATAAAGTGCATCAGGGCCTTTGAACAGCTCCCCGCCTGTCGGAGAGGAAAGGGCTGTGTTGCTGAAGGAGCTGTATCCAGCACCCCAATGGGCTCTGCTACGCTCTGCCACAGGGTGTCCTGGTAAGAGTTAAATGGATGCCCCAGGGGAGGAGGGCGGGAGCTGGGGAACCTAAAGGTTGCCCTCTTAGGGATGCTGTGCTGAGACTGTTCACAAAGATGAACAAAGCTGTTCTCGTGTCCGGAATCCACAGTGGCCCTGTCCGTGTTCCCGTTGCAACACGACCTTAACGCGGCGGTTTTCAGCCCGTGTGCTGCATGCGGCGTGCTGGTGTGCCACAAGAATTTTTAAAACATGCAATACATGACTACTTAGTCGGGGGCGCTGACCTCTTTTCTAGTAGATTGTCAAATTTAACAAAGGACAGCAGACCACACAACTGTAGCCATCTGGTGTGAACGAATCAAAATTCTACCTATTTTTCTTTCAGACTGGCAAAAACTATATTTTGGGGTTTGCTGTAGAATTTTAGTAATTAGTTCATGTGTGCCATGAGATTGAAAATGGTCGCCCTAACGGAAGCCTGGGACTACTGCTGGGCCGGCTGATTACTTGAGGACCCGTCAAGCCATGGGATTCTTTAATAGATTATTTGCTAAATGAATGGTTTAACAAATACTCCTTTAACCCTGCCAGTGTCTGGTATTGTATTTATGCGTGTATATGTTCTTGCCTAAAAGTCCCTCAGACTCGTCACAGTTAGGATCTTGGAATCAGAGTAGATTAGCAAATTTCCCAGAGATCAGGTGCAACTTTTAGAAGGCACCAGGTTGTCTTTGTAAGAGTGTATTGAAGGATCTCAGGCATTCTGTCTCCTGCTTATAAAATAGAACTGTTAACTACTTCTCTTCCCCAGAGACATAGTGAAGATTAAAATAGGTGCTTTAAGTTCTGCAGAAGGAGTGCTATTTCAGTGGAAATTATTAGAGTTAAAAATGCAACTCCTCCGGGATCTGAGATGTTTGTTTTAAAGAAGTGGATTGGCAGGTGTGTTCAAAGAGATATTGCTGGTCTAGTTCTTTTGTTTTGCATTTCTGAACTGTGGCAGCATTTAGCTTTCTCCTTTTAATTGTGGTCCACTACTTCTGCTCTCTGCCTCCAGTGATAAACAGCACAGAAATCTCCTTTCTGGGGAGACTGTGGAGCTCCTGCTTTGACTTGGCTGCCGCAGCAGTCTCATGCTAATCAGAATCACAGCAGGGCTTGTTTTATGAGCCCGAAAGAATTAGTGCTCCCAGGGCTGGAGTTCCGTACCTGCTGGGGAGCTGCAGAGTTCGTCTGGAGCCTGCTCTCTTTTAGGATCCAGCCACCTTTCCTTCCCCTTCTCCCAGGAAAACCACCACCTCAGTTTTTGGGGGGTGCGTGTGTACCGGCATATAGATTTCTTGTTTTTCTTTTTTTAAAGTGTAGACCAGTAACGGCGACAATAAATTTTTTTATTTATGGGAAGAGGTTGTGATCATATGAAATTACAACGTATCTCAGGGAGATGAGGAACAGAGTGAAAAATAGCAGGTGGTACCCTGCCAACCAAATTGTCTATTGTGAGTTTTCTAATGTCATATGCTTAAGCTTTCTGAAGCACCTGGTCTGTGGAACCAGCAGGGTACATGAATGTAGCGGGGGTGACTTTGCACCACTGGCACGGTAAAGTGCAGTGACAGCGTGGTGTCAACTCACAGTCAGATGTGTAACGTGTGCAGTGGAAATGTGTCTGTTATTACCAGACAACTTAGCAAGCTGGCAATGAATGGACATTTTTTCCTGTGTGGAAATAACGTACCCTCTCACACCTACCATACTGTTGGTTATTATAACATAAAGAATAGCTTATATGAGGAGCCTGATGCAAATATTTTATGTTGGGGAAGATAGAATCATGTGGATTACCTGATAGTAAGAATTTTTATATTTCTTTAGTGCTGTTATAGTTTAGAATTCTTTTATCTTTTGGTATAAACTTCCATTTGTAAGATGAGTAAGTTCTGGGGATCTAATGTATAATGGCATGACTATAGTTAACAATTTTGTACTATAAACTTGAAAGTTACTAAAAGCAGTTCTTACGTGTTCCAAAAAAAAAAAAGGTAATTATGTGAGGTGATGGAGGTGTTAACTAACCTCACCGTAGTGATCATTTTACAATACGTATGCAAATGAAATCATCACGCTGTACACCTTAAACTTACACAAAGTTACATGTCAATTATGTCTCAGTAAAGCTGGAACAATATAAAATAAATGGTACATACACTCGAAAGCATCCTTTTGAAATTCGTGGGGAAAAGGGTTATAATCTCCATTTGCTGGTGAGGAAACCAAGGCTCCTTAGGTTACATGAGACGCCGGAAGTTGCACCGGGGGTGACTTGAGCTCAAAGCAACGCGCAGCAGTTCAGTGTGCCGTGCGACGCCGCACATTTCTCCGTGCTGATGGAAAGCAACTGTGAGAGCTCCAGGCACTGCAGTGTTCAGGCAAAACGAGGTCTCGACAGTCCAGGGAAAGAGCTCAGAGCTAGGGGTCAGGCCGGGCCACTTCAGTTTTTAGTGCTACTGCTGGTTTCGTGACCTTGGGTAATACTTGACCTCTGGGCCTTACTCTACTCTTCTGTAAAGTAGGAACTTTGGAGTACAGGAGACCCTTAGAAGTGGCATGTAATGTTCTCTGTCTGAACTATTTGGGGGTGACTGTAGTCTTCCTTAGATGTGAATTAAAGCTGTGTGCTAAGGGATTGGTATTGGGGATTATATGTATTCAAGTCACCTACGAGGTAGTTGGCTTTTTATTTTTCCTTGAGTAACAAGTAAATTGAGCCTAAGCCAGTGTCCCCATATCAAAGCAATTGTTTCCTATGATTTCTGTGTGCATAGGAGTTTTTGTGAAGTGGT
>PVKM010040876.1:0-13334 GCA_004027735.1 Carollia perspicillata
AATGACCAGCCCTCACTCAAGCTGCCTTCGGGTCCATGACAGCAGCGCCCCTGGCTCTGAGTCTCGCCAGGTGCCCCGCTCCCCTGCCCCAGTCTCCCAGTCATCAGCCCATACAGGTCTGCGGAGGAGCTCCACCCTGCCGGCACAGGTGCTGCCTGGATGGCAGTCAGAGCACCTTGGGGTCCCTAACCCTGGCACTTTCCCCGCCCATCCCTGGGGCTCGCATCCCTCCTCTGCCCACCCAGCGCCCCCATCCCCTACTTACGAGCTCGAGCGTGGGAGTCCAAGGGGAACCAGAGCAGTGCAAGTCCCAGCAAGGAAGAAAGGACCCTTCCTTCGGGAATCATCCTTCCTTCTCCCAGAGCCAGGTCACCAGGTGCTGAGCCGGGGCGGGGTCGGAGGTAGTGAGGTGAGGGGAACACTGAGGCACGGGGCACGAAGCAATCCACAGACAGACCCAGGGAGGACTGCCGCTACAGTGGAGTCAGAGAAGGGCCGAGAAGCAGGCGGTGAGGACCACAAGGGATGTCTAAGGTGGGAATAAGAGGAAGGGGAAAAGAGAACAAGGGGAAAGGAGGGGGAAGATGGAGAGATGAGGAAGGTACGGGAACGGGGGAAAGCAATTCAAGCAAAGGAGAAGGTGAGAGGGAGGGTCGGAGAAGAAAGATGGGCGAGGACAGGGGTCTGCACAGCGCGCAGCGTTGGGCGAGGCGCGCGGGACCGGCGGGCTGTTCTGGGCGCGAGGATTAGAAACGGCTGGCGCCCCCTGCTCGGTGGGCTCCAGGTCGGGCCGCGGGGTGCTGGGGCCCGGCGGGGCGGCGGTCCCGGCGGCGGCGGCGACGGCGCGGCGGCCGCGGGGATAGGTTGCACGGGGGCCGGCTATGCACGCCAAGGGCGCCAGGCGCCGCGCTCGGGCGCATTTGTACTTTGCCGCGGGAAGCAGGCAGCCCCGGCCTGGCGCTGGCCTAGCGCTGGCGCCTCCTCTGGGGCACCGCGGGCTCGGTGGATTGGCCACCCGAGAAACAGGCCCACTTTTTCCCCTCCTCTCTCGTGCGGGTCTCCGGGACCGACGCTCCAGGCGCGGCGCCGGGAGGAGGCGAGGGGGCTGGGGAGGGGGAAGGGGCCACCAGGGCCACGGGTTTTAACCCCTGACTCCCCGCGACGCGCAGAGTGCAGGAGGACGGAACCCATTTAGGCTTCTGGTAGAACTTTCGGGTGAGGAAGGATGAGAGGTCGGGATCGGAGAGGGGAAGCCGGACGTGGAACCTAGAGGCGCTTAATTTGGGGAGCTCGGCGGTGCGTGCACAGAACTCGGGCTCTGGGTGGAATTAGTACACTTGCTGTTCTTAATTCCGTTTGCGGTATGGGCCCCTCCACCTCAGAGCTTGTTTCCCCGTCTCTGAAACGGGAATCTCAATGTCTCTAGTATCTGTAATATTTTAATATCTTCCCACAATTGTTTGGCTCCTGCTTACTATGGCCACCTACCCTACACTTTCCCCAGCAAAATGAGCTAATGATTGTCAAAGCCCTCAGATCTGAAAAAGTACAGGTCATGATTCCAGGCTGCTAGAATGCCCTTCCCATGCTCCCTCTGTACCCACACAAGCCGTGACCGGGGTGAAACCCAGCACAGCTTGACGCTTTCTTTGGAAGTCTTCCCCTGTGTCCCCATTCCTTTCCCAAAGCAGGACTCAATCTCTCCTTTGCCTCCGCAGGTCCAAAGGCCTGCACCTCTCTGGAGTGTTAGCCACATTCAGTCCTCTTCAGTAACAGCTGGTTATCTAACTGTTATCTTGCCCACCAGAATTCGAGCTTCTGGAAGTCAGGATGCTGAAGCTCCCCACCCCCCGCCTGTGGATGGTGCTTTATACCTGGTGTTCAATGAGAGCTTGAGTTAATAGGATCCTAAGAAGAGAACCATCCCTGTCCAGACAAGGAACACCCGGACTCTGAAATCAAAAGGGCAGGGTCCCTACCCTGGCTCTCTCCCGAGATTACTGGGACGTTTTGGTATGCCTATTCCTGCTTCCTGCCCAGCTTCTCTTACACAGCTGGAGAAAAACAGTGAGAGCTGGAGGATGGAACACAGAGACAAGCAAGAAATGATGTGGGATGTTGAGCCACTCCCCACTCTGGTAGAGAACCACATTTCTAGGTTGAAATACTTCTGACTGATTGTCTACAAGACTATCTCCCTGGTCTAGGGCTGGGCTGCCCACTCCACTGTGCTGCCAGTCTGTCCTCCAGGACAGAGAGCACCGGGGGCCACCAGAAACAGAGCTCCCCCGGGGATCTCAGAACCAGGGACAGACATGATCTGTTTCCAGGGTGCCCTTCAGGGTTAACTTCTCCCATTCCAATCCGGCCTGTCTCTTCCTCTCCACTGAGTATACTTTATTTTAAAATTTAATGAGAGCTCTGTTTGTCATCAAGCTTCCCTTTTTGCCTTGGCTTTCGGGGAGCTCAAGAGTTAAATTGAGTGCTTAATTGCAGAAATAAGCTCATCCCAAGGATATGGGACAGAGATATTTTCCTTTCCCCATCTTTGTTTAAAATCTGCTGTACACATACATATATTCACTTCTTAGGTGTAAGAGGTGGGTTAAGATTGGTTCCTCCTCCCCATGCCCCCACCCCCCACGTCCTGCTCATTCTACTTCAGGAAATGTCTCTGCCATGAGACCAAAAAGCTCTCAATCATCCTCTCCATCCTTACTTACTGCCCTAGAGTTCAGGCCATCATCACCCCTTGCTGGACTCTGCCAACAGTTTGTGAACAATTCTTCTGCCCTTAGTCCGGGCCTCTCCAATCTGTTTTCCTCACACCTGCTGCCAGAGTTATGTTGATCACATCACATTTCCACTTAAAACCCATCACTGGAAATAAAAAGTGAATAACATTAAATGCAATGTGGTCTCTTGCGTTGGATTCTGGGACAGTGAAAGCACATCAGTCAGTGGGAGAACTGGTGAGCAAAGTCTGTATTTCAGTTAATAGCAATGGGCCAATGTAAGGTCTTTGTCCTGACGCATGCGCTGTGGCTGTGCAAGGCGCTCACAGTGGGGAGGCAGGGTGAAAGGTACACGGGGTGCGGCACTTGTTCACGTGGAAAATGGAACCATAATTAATGCACAATAAGACAAAAATAAACTGTGTTTTGTTACAGCTGTAAACTGACTTCTGCCCCACCCTGTATGGTTCTTGGATAAGAACTCTGGACTATCTTTGCAACTTTTCTGTCAATCTAAGATTCTTCCAAAATAAAAATTTTAAGTAAATAAATAACAGGAAACAAAACATCATAGGCTTCCTATCAGTTACAGATTAAAATAAGAAATCATTAGCATTGGATCAAAACCATGCACATTTTGGCTTCCCTGTACCATTACCACCTACCCGAGCCGTTACCAACCGCTCACCTTCCTGACTTTGCACACGTTTTTCTTCTGCCTGGACTTCCTCCTTCTTCACTAAGGGAATTCCTTTTCACTCTTCAGAAGTCAGCTCTCTTAGTTCTCCCCCACCCTCCTCTTCTGCTCTAGTGAAGGGAGTCACATGTGTTGTGACGGAAGGAGACTGCACTTGGGGGCAGTGAGCACACAGTAGAGTACACTGATGTCATACTATAAAGTTGTACGCCTGAAATTTATATCATGTTATTAACCAGGGTGTTATCCTGATACATTTCACAATTAAAAAAGTCAGCTCTGAGTCACTTCCTCTTTGAGGCCTTCCCTGAGCCCCCTTGGCAAAGTGAATTTTTGGTAGTGCTTCGTATTGTAGCTATTGGAGTGTACACATTTATTTGCATTTCTACCCTGCACTGTGAGGGCAGGGGTGTTTTTCCATTTCTATTTACATTTCTAGCACTTAGCAAAGTCCCTGACACACAATGAGACTGGATAAATAATTGCTTCATGAATAAGTGTGGACCTCAGTGGTTTGAAAAATATTATTCTTTCATGGGAGAGCCTCAACACTCCTATTGCCTTCAGGTTTCTTTTTCCTCCTCACCCAAGGATATTTTCTTCATTGCTTTTAGAGAGGAAGGGAGAGAGAGAAACATTGAGGCAAGAGAGAAGCATCCATTGGTTGGCTCCTGTACACGCCAGGACGGGGGACTGTACACACCTAGACCTGCCTGGACTGGGGATCAAACCCATAGTTGGTATGTACCCTGACCAAGAATCGAACCTGCACCTTTTGGTTATGGGATGATGCTCCTGCCAACTGAGCCATACTGGCCAGGGCTTGTCTTCAGTTTTAATCAATAATCGATGTAAGCAACAAGCACTTGAGGAAAGTTTCTGTGTCTTCCTTAGAATTGCTGTTGAGGATGGTTACCTATATATTATTTAATATCCTTTAAGCAATGAGATTTGATAAATTCACCCAAAATCTAGTCAGGAAAGAAATCGTATCTGTGCATAGCAATTTGTTGCACCCCTTTGGTCTGGGACCTGCTTGCCTCTCTCTTAGGGAACTCGCTCACTGCCTTCCAGGGCAGCCCACTGCACTGTTGGACAGCTCTGTTAGAAAGATCTTTAACTGAAATCCTGTTCTCGTGGACTCCTTGCATTTGCTCTTAGCTCTGGCCCCAGGGTTGCGCAGAGCAAGCCAATTCCTGTCTTTTGAAAGCTCTACAGAGATTCGAGGCAGAGAGCCCTCTTCCATACTCTCATCCCCACCAGTTTCTGTCCCCGGACCCTTCAGCTGCACTGAACGTTTTCTTCAAAATGTCCCAGCTCTTTGCCCCCGCACCTCTGCACAGACTTTCTTCGAATGCCCTCTTTCTACCCACTCTTATCTGTCTAGCAAGCTTATTTTTCCACGGTCAAGCTAGTTGCTACCTCTTCACTCACCGAACAGTTATTGAGTGCCAACTCTGTGCCACGCACTGTACTAGGGGCTAGGGGCTAGGGACCAGACAGACACTGGTGTGAAGAGTCCGGGTCCTTGCTGCAGTCTCTCTCATGGCCTCTGAGTTATCGTCTCTCTCCTCCATGCCTCTGTGCCTCCATTACAGCACTTACCTCACTGCATCATCAAAGGTTTTGTGTCACCTCCTATAAAATGAGTTCCTTGAGAACACGAGACTACTATTTATTGAATATCTTCCCTAGTCTTCGGTACACAGCTTTGCACATAGTCGCTGCTAAATAAAAGCTTGTCGAAAAATATTCTTGTTCCTTCAAATAGTCCCCTTATGACTATTGGTGGGTAAAAAGCCTCCTCCTGGCCTGCAGCCTGCTTGATTATGTGAAATTAGCATAACCATAAGAACCCTGGAGATCAGTGTCAAGGAAAGACTTCTTAATCCAGCCCACTTAATTCTGAAGGATTCTAAAAGCAAATTCGCCATAAGAGAGTTAGTCTAAGACTACGTAATAGGGATTGTCTACCAGTGGTGTGCTGGTAAATGTTTAACAACCAGCTCTCCAAGGGGAAAAAGGCCCTTGTTTTAATAGCAGTTGCCAATTTCCATGGTGTATATACTCCCACTGTGGCCAATTTCAAGCTACCAATGTGACATCATTGAACGTGAAGTTGAGAAGAGATGCACGGAAATCTGCTGTTATGTAGCATTTCCATCGTGCATATACAGTGGGTATAAATAATATCAAGAACATTGACAGTAAAATAATTAGGAGGTGATGAGTTTGACTTTTTAAACTTATTTAAGTGTATATAAGCTAATGCTTAGTAATGACTGTGCTTCACAACCAGCTTGCGAAATTCCTGAAAATTTAACATTCGGCCACCCTGAGCCCTTCCAAACCAGTTATGGTTACTTTTTTTTATTGAGGTATTAGCAACACACAATATTATATTAGTTCAGGTGTATAACATAGTATTTGTATATGTTGTTTAATGATCACCACAGTAATTCTACCGAACGTTCATCACCACTCGGTTACAGAATTTTTTTTTCTCATGATAACTTTTTCTTAGCATCGTTCAATATGTAATACAATATCATTAACTATAGTTGCCACATACTACCTTTACTTGATGATGTCCTCAAAGGAGTGAACAAATTGATTCTGTAAAGCTGGGTCCAATTTTGACACATTAGGAAGAAAGTCTTACTGAAAGGAGCTGTCACAGTTAATTGGTTTGTAAGTGAACAGTCCCCATTCCACTCCCACCCTTCAGCCAGGTCAGAGTTACTTAGCCATGTAACAAGTATTTCTTTATAACCTACGATTATTTTAGTGCATTGTCCTTTGGATCTCCAGATATCATGCATATGGTTACCCTAAATAAATCTCTGTACAATGGATGAATGAATCCTCAACACTGCCAATCCTCAACACTGCCTGGTAAAGTGTGGGCACGCAATACATATCTGTGTATTGATTTGTATGGTTATTTATGTGGCTAAGTGAACATTCCCAAGTCTTTTATTCCCCTCAGTGGGCCCTCTCTTCCCAGGACGAATTGCACACAGGAATTCTGATACAGGAGGTATCAGGAAACCAGGATGGGGGAACACATAGCCCTTAATTTCCCAGAGCCCTTATGAGGCAAACTGAGTGGGGACAAAGTATCTTCAGTGGAAGACATGGAGTGGGATCACCCTGCATCCAGGTCCTAAGCTCTGCCATCAACCAGAGGTGTCCTGTGCTGCAGGTGTCATCACTAACCAAGCACCGGAAAGAATGGACCTTCTGCTCCTGCCCCCTGCACGCTCAGGGGCACTTCCAAAAAGTAACTAGTCCCCAGAGACTTTTTTCCACCGGTCTGTGAAGATGTAGCCAGATGTCAGAGAACAGTGCCCAATAGCTAGGGTCCCACAGCCTGATGGTGACAGGCACTATCTCCACCCAAAGGTGGGGATGAAGAGACACCAGGGTTAGCTTTAAAAATGTAAATCGGGTCACGGTACTTCCTTGCTTAAAAGTTCTCCAATTGCACTTAGAATGAAGTCCAAACCTGTACCACATTTTGTAAATCCCCCCTTGACCTGGCCTCTGCCTACCTTCTAACATTGGCCATGTCCCTTGTGCCCACTCTGCTCTAACACACTTCTGTGCCTTCTTTCTGTCCCTGGGTACTTAACCAAGCTGTCTGGACCCGCCGCGGGATCTCTGCTCCGGAGGTTTCTCCTACTTGCGATGTTTTCCCCTCAGCCTTTTTCCCAGCTGACACTTCATTCAGCTCAAATGCCGCTTCCTTGGTTCAACTTATCTCATAATGTCCCCATCCAGTCATTTTCTATGATATGGCCCTGAGTTACTTCCTTCGTGTCACTTGTCATTATCTGAAATGTAGTTCTTCACTTTTGCATTATGTGCCTCCATCAGGAGTATGAACCCTCCGTGAGAGCTTGGACCTTAATTCTTGATCACTACAATATTGCTAGCTCCTAGAATAGTGTGTAGCACACAGTAGAGGCTTACTGAATATTTTTGAATAAATGGAGGATAGAATATTTATCTGGATTATCTGATTCATGTAAGCAATGATCCTTAAACTCAGGACTCCAAATCCCTGGAACCCAACCACAGTAGTACTTTCATCCTTATTATTACTGCCCTCATTTTGTATTCATCCCACAACCATGATTATCAACAACAGTGCTGCACGGTACATGGGGGTACTTACTGTCTGTTGAATGAATGAATGAATGAATGAATGAATGAATGACATCAACTTTATTGCTGACCTCAGACTTCCTTATTTACTACTCCTTTTCCAGTCCAACTTCTTGTATAAGCTGTGCTCCAGCTACTCAAAGCAAGCATTTTCACCTAACACATCATGTTCTCACGTCTCTGTGTTTTGGCTTATTTTGCTATTTCTTCTATTTGGAATTTCCATTCCTTCTTTGCTGAGTTCTCTGTTTTGGACCCAGCTTTGTATCCAGGTTGTCAGCCACTTCTTCTTCTATGCTTCCATACTGCTTTGCCTACCCACTGTTAAAAACTCATCTCCTGAATTATAGTTGTTTGTTGACATGTCTTCTCCCCTAGATGGTAAACTCCTTGAGGGCAGGGACAGTAGATTTCCTTCTCTGCATTTTCAGGAATCATTTCTGGGCCCACCACGCAGCAGTTTCACAATATTCATTGATATCCTCCATCTGGTATTGGGCATAGGCTTCCTGCAGAGCCATGTGCTAGGAGCTTGAGGAGGAGATGTACAATTCCAGTCAAATGTGGGACCTGGTCCTGAGGACTTATAAGTTAATTGTAGAGACAAGTCCTTTACATAGAAAAGGCACCACTAAAAAACAGTGTATTCTAGAATTAAATATGAGACAGGAGAAGCTAAGTATGGTGGAACATGTATAGGACTGGAGAAGCCGAAGACTTGGTTTCTGGTCCCCACTACTTGGCTTTGACAGATTCTTTCCCTTCTTTAGACTTCGGTTTTCTTCTCTGTAAACGAAGGGGTTTGATCAAAAGCCTCGTTAGATTTCTAAAGCTAGTTCCAGCTCTGATGTGCCAAGTTTGGCTGGAAGAAACTGTGTGGAACACACCGGCGGGAGAGCTCAGTAGTCTCGGTTTGCCCCCTGGTGGTCACTCAGCAACATCACAGTCCTGGGTGCCGGCTGTAGGTTTTTGTCAGGAATGTAGATAGCCCGGTTCAGGACCTAGAAAACAAAGAACTGTGGGACAATGACCGTTCTAGAAGAGAACCAATCAGGTTTCTCACTGGCCAGTTGGTATACAATCCTATCCTTCTTTAGGACGAAGGAACTTGGGAGACCGACATCTCTGTTCTCAGCCTTCAGCAGAACACACCTGTTTATTTCCAAACCAGAGGAAGTCAATCTTTGGGAAGCCCTGCCAGACTTTTTCTTCTGATTCCATCACAGTGCTCTCTTCTGAGGCAAATTCTCCATTCTGGTCAGTATAACTATCTATTTATTTATGACAAAATGGGGGTATTCTCTCCCTCTTTCCTGGCGAAGGGCCCTGAACCCTACCTTCTGGGGCACTTGTCTAGACAAAGTGAAGGTAATAGGATTTCTTTGGTGAGATGGGAAAAAGAAAAAGATTCTACTAGAATAAGGCATGTTCTTTACATTGTAACAGGTGGTCAATACTAGCAGAGAAAGATTTGTTTTTTGGCTCTTTCACTCTGAAATTGTCGCAGGTGGGCACAGGTAACCAGGTTCTTAGTGATCGTGAACAATTCATTGAACCGAACATACAGAGAGTTTATAGCAGAAAGAGAGAGAGCAGATTTATTACACTCCACAGTGTAATAGTGGAGTGTAATGGAGGGAGCAGGCCAACTCCAAGTGGAGATTGATCCTCAGTGGCTGGAGGGATTCTATGCTTATAGGGGGGGATATTTCCTGGCTGGTTTTGCCAGGGTTTTACTGCGCATGTACAAGTAGTTATATTACTGTAAAGCTACTGTGCATGTGGTCGCTCATGATTTTCCTTGACTGGTCACCAGGAGAGGGGGTCCCACAATGCTAATTTATTATAACGCTATCATAATAGAGCAGGGGTCACGTAGCATCTTCTGCACAGGCGCATTCAAGATTCACCATGATTCATGCATTTCCAGAAAGTGGGGACAACCGGTCTTAGAATAGGGTCTCTGTCCTTATCGATGTCCTTTATCTTAGCCCTGGGGCTCCTCTAGAGTTTTCTCATTCCTGAGGAACAGGTCTTAGAACTGGGGACTCTGCCCTGTATGGTGGTGTCCTTTATCTTAGCCCTGGGGTGCCCCTGGAGTTTTCGCATTCCTAAGGAACCAGTTTTAGAACAGGGTCTCTGTCCTGTAAGAGATCCTTTATCTTAGTCCTGGGGTACCTCCAGAGTTTTCTCCCTCCTGACTATCTCCTGCCTCAGAATGGGTTTAGGGAGGGCCATTTGCCCATTTATTTACTCAATCTCTATATGTTGAACCTGAAGGACTTTTTTTTCTTTTATGAGTAAGATCTTTGAGAACTTAAAGGACTTCTTAAAGTTGCCTCTATTCCTTAAAAAAAAAAAGGAACAACTAAATCTAAAAGAAGAAATTAATTGCTTGGAATCCTAGGTCCGAGTGTTGAGGAAGAAGGATAGGGACTCTGAGGGTAGGGAAGAGAGGAAGAAAGACCAAGGCGATGGGAGGGAGATGCAGAGACAGATTCCAGGTGGATATAGAGGTATCCAGACAGGAAATTTAAAGAAATTAAAGAACTGTTTTTCTCCACCAATGTGTTGGTTAAACAGATTTTTTTTTTTACAATGTACTATACTTGGAACCTTACTAAACATTAAAGACAAAACTAAGGGGATAACATTCATTCATTCCACAACATCTGGAATATGCCAATACTGTACTTAAGGCTGGGCCCACCAGAATTGGCTCAGCATCCATACCTTGCTTGCCTTGTTCACTGCTGAATTCTCAGCACCTATATTATCCTGCCACATAGTAGGTGTTCAATAAATAATTATTGAATAAAGGAATGTTAATTGCACTAGATTTTCTCTAGTGATATCTCATCTCTATGGTGTGGAATGAAGTCTGCTTAGATTATTTTTATTCCTCACTGATAATTATAAGATAAAGTTCTTCTTAAAAAAATCAAATTCATATGTAACACTCCCTTGGTCCAAATATTAAATCTTTCAATGCCCCCCAATATCCTGAGTTTATTTCCCTGTAAAATAGGACTAACAATATACCAACCTTACAGGGTTACTTTTGGTTTAAGTGAGATAGATATATTATTGCTTAGCAGGCACCTAGCATGTGGAAGTTGCTCAACATATTCTACTTTCTTTTCCTCTCCAATTTTTTAGCTTCATGTCCAGCCCAACAAAGTAGCTACATCGAATTCTTGATCAGTCTCATACAGATCCTGAACTTTTATGCCTTTGTGCCTCTGCTCTTGTTTTCCCTCTGCCTGGAATGCTTTCCCTTGTCTACCTGCTAATCTTTCAAAGCACAGCTCAAACGTTCCCCACCATGACACCTTCCCAACACTCCCCCTTCCCAACTCTGCTCTCTGCTTCCATAGCACCTTGAATGTGTCTTAGTGACATGGTCAAATTCTCAGAGCTTCAAATTCTCTTATAATTCTCTTTTGCTGTTATAATTATTTAGTAATCCTTTTGCCTCTCTGTTAAATTCTGCTCTTAAGGGGGCCAGGGACCAAGTCTTATCTGTATTTTTAGAGTGTTTGGAAAGAATCTGGAGAAGATAGTAAAGACGACAGGTAGAAGGGTTAGCTTTGCGAAAAGAACTACTTCCTCCTCAGAAACAAAAGGGAAGGAACTAAAGATGAGTAACAATGTAGCAAGAATTCATTTATTTTAGAGAGAATGAATCATCAATGTGTTGTTCCTCTTATTTATGCAGTCATCAGTTGTTTGTTCTATGTGCCCTGACTGGGGATTGAACCCTCGACCTTGGCGTATCAGGACAATGTTCTAAGCAACTGGGCTACCTGGCCAGGGCTATAGCAAAAATTTTTTGAGCAAAGGGAAGGGGCCGAATCTCAAGGGGAAATCTGGCTTGAGGGAGAAAGAGGACAGGCAGAAGACTCCACCAGAAGACTTGAGGAGGGTAAAGAAGAGGAGGTACTGGTGTGGCCTGAGAGACTGAGCCTCCTCCCTCCTAGATCTGCGGGGTCTCAGGATGGACTCAGGGCCTGGGTTGGCAAGAAGGGGTTCTTGAGTCTGCAGGGAGAATAGCCTGTCTTCGCCCTGGGAGTTTTTCAGTCCAGCAGGGAGAAGCTGGCACTTCCAGTTGGAGGGAAGAGGGAGGAGAGATGGGGGGAGGTTTGCAGTGATGCGGGTGAGGAGTGCTGAAGGGCTGGGTAGTGGTGGTATGGACCATGGGGAGCCACTAGGTAGACCCGTTACGAGAAGGATGGCGGGGAATTTTGGCAGCAGTGAAATTCTTAGAAAGTACAGCAGGAGGGGCAGAGCAAAAGCAGCTGGAGAGGAGGCGCTGGCAGGCATGGCCGCACTGCTATCTGTTCCAGTTGGCATCCTGGATGACGGCATTAAAGTGAGTCTGGCTGGGAGCCCCTCTTCCCTTGGTGGTCTGTGGTACAGGTGAGGGCTCGGGAAAAAAGAACACCAACACTTGGGCTTGTTCTATTCCAGGCTGTCGGGCTCAGCTGCTCAGATGGTTTTATAACTTATAAAGCAACTATTGTCAGGTGACGCTTCAAAAACCACACACCGATGTCTCAATCAGAGTACTTTGATGCAAACAACAGAATTTGTGAGTAATTTAAGAGAGAGGGACATTTACTGAAAGAATACAAATTGTTGACAGGAAGGCTGGAGAGCTAGATATGGAAAATGGGTGGTAACCTAGAAAGGCCAGGCAGCAGGCACCACAACCATGTTTACGCCTCAGGAACTATCTAAGGTGGCCACCATTCACGGCAGGGACACCAACCTCCAATCCCTAACCTCTGAGGGACCCACTGCCTTTGGACACCTACTGTCTCTGTTGCTCTGAATAATTCTGAATTTGTCCATATGTCTTCATGTCATTCTCCGAAGATTCAGAGTGTGAGAAGAGTGGCCAGGTGGCTAAGCCTAGGCCACATATCATGTTCTGGCTTTCAGGGGACAGGGAGAAGAGTATCTCCTTGCTTCAGCTTCCCTGGTCTCAGCAATACGCCACAGAATGGGGCACTCTCCCAAACAGAAAGAAGGTTTGGGTGCTTATGGTAAATGAAACAAGATGTCTGCCACGTCCTCCCCTTTGGGACTGCTTTTTCTTTCCAGTTTCTCTGTTTCTGTCAGTTGTCTGTTATGATCATAATCTCAGGCTCCTAGGCTTGACACTGTAGAATTCTCCTTATTTCCCTCATTTTCTCACGTAGTGAATAACTCTCCAGATTTCTTAGATTTGCTTTGCCTTCTGTCACTGCTACTGCTTTAGGAAGATTACTTTGGCAACAGCAAAGGAGAGAAGGGACTGGAAATTGGGAGTCAGACTTCTAGAATGCTAGAACTAGAAGAGACCTTTGGGTTTATCCGTGGCAGTAGTCTTATCTAGGAGTGTTCATCAGCATTCCTAAGGCATTAAAAAAATAACACACGCTGGCATCCCACCCTCAGTTTTTGGGTTCAGTAAATCTGAGCTGGGACTTTGGCATATGTGTGAACATAGCGCGTGGCGGTGGGTGGGGGTGGGTGGGTATGTGTCTTTGTGAGGTGCATTCCAGGTCGACAACTGCTGAATTCCAGTACGCTTGCTTTAAAGATGAGGAGACTAAGGCCCAGAGGAAAGCTACCTGTTTGAAATCACACACAGTAAGTTCATGAAAGGGGGAAAGGGGCCAGGACCAGTCCCAGATCTTCTGGCTTTTGGTACGGTGCTATTCGGACCTCTTGCTTTTTCCCTTCAC
>PVKM010040877.1:0-13321 GCA_004027735.1 Carollia perspicillata
GGCGGGACGTTGGAACAGCTGCAGTTTGCTCATGGAAGCGGAGGTGCTGGAGTCACAAGTCTGCAGCGTGGACGATGCCAGCAGTTCTCAGTAATGAGCCCGGCAGACACTTCCCAGGAGAGGAGGTTTGGTTCGGGCAAGACAAGGGAGTGAAACTGCTGAAAGGCTGCACAGAGACTTCAAAACACAATGTAATTGCTCTTCATTTAGGGCGACGGTGTCCTTTTTCCTGGGTGAATCCACAGGCAATGTGGGGTCGGGCTCCCCAGCTCAGCCCTAGGAGCTGTCATGTCGGAGGAAATGGAGATGGTGGGATGTGTTCAGGAGCTGGACGGCAAGCCGGTGTCACGACTTTGGGTGGCGTCTCCCGGGGCGAGCCTTCCTCACTTCCCTCACCACGGAATCGTCCCTGCGTCTGCGGAGAAGAGGCCACTTCTGCTCCCGGTGGCCGTGCAGCCCAGACAGCGGGGCTGGGCTTCCCCTCTGGACAGGGAGCAGGGACAGAAGAGTGCCTTGCACCTGGCAGCCACTCAATAATCAATTACTGAGGGACCGAATGAAAGATAATTTGTGCCGTGACTGGTGTGGCTCGGTGGGTTGGGCACAGTCCCTCAAACTGAAAGGCCGCCCATTTGATTCCCAGTCCAGGCACAAGCCTGGGTCTCAGGTTTGGTCCTGGCACACATGAGAAGCAACTGATAGATGTTTCTTTCACATATAAATGTCTCCCTCCCTCTCTCTCTCCTTCCCCTCTCTCTAAAAATAAACTTTAAAAAAGTGTTAAAAAAAAGGATAATTTGTGATCGGCTTTATTTGACAGGCTGTTGTCCCAGAACAGGGGGAAACGTGTCTGCATTTGAGGCTTTGCGCCCTCCCGCCGCAGGTGTACCTGGGCGTCACGAACGATCTAGTGGCGATTGCAGTGGGCAGCTTGGAAGGAGGCACTGGGGCGTGGCGTTTCTGTTTCTCCCTCTGGCTTCAGTGTAAGCCAGATCCCTCTGACTTTTAATGTTTTGAAGGTAGGACATTTCTCATTTTCTGTGGAGCTGGAGTAGCCCAGAATAACGGGACCCCTTGGGGAGATAAACTCACTAAACCAATTCAGTATAATCCCTCTGTACGAGAGGCTTCGGATGGTGGCTTAGATTTCAAGGGTGAAGACACTGGTTTGAGACGCCCCATTGCTTGGAGAGGGGACCTGCTGTGGTCGGGCTGAGTTAGAGGGGCTGTGTCACTGGCCCTTCGGATGAGGCCCCTGCCCCATGCCACTATTAGGTACAAAATTCCAGGTGGGGGGGGGTTGGTTGTGTGACTTTTGAGAGCTCCCACCTAATGCTGACTTCCAAATGATTTAGTAAAGTTGAAAGACAGAGAGAGAGATTCAGAGAGAAACAAAACTAAAGATGCATTTTCTCAGAGCAGTGAGGCTCCTGGAGGAAGGGATACCTTGTTCTTCAGCGGTTTTCTCCCCTGTTCCCCACTTCCGGCCACACGGACCTGGGCAGGGGAGCTCTGTAACCTGGGTAGCAGGTTGGCGGTTCTCCTTTGGCCCCAGATCCGTCTCCTGCTGTGTGACAGAGCCCCTTGCACAAACCGGGAGACTGCCTGGGGGGTCCCTCTGGGACGAGAGCCGCAGGGACCGGCTGGAGGAAAAGACTCACGAGAGCTGGCACGTGACGCCCAACTCAGCAAACTTCCCTTTTCTCCTGCGGGGCCCGTGACAGCCCCGGAGGAGGTGGCTGGGCCACCACAAGGGTGAATGTGACACCAGGCAGGAGCCTGCCCCGAGCCTGCCGGCTGGTCCGTACTTCTTCCTGGGACAGCAGCCTTCTCCTGGGGGGTGGACAGGCAGGCGATGGGACCTCCACACGGCTTTATGGACCAGTTCTCACTTTTCCAGACTCCAGAGGGAGCAAATCATAATTACCTTGCCGAGGTTTTGATAACATCCCGTGGACAAGGGGGAGGGGTAGCTCACAGCAGATAGACTTGGCCTTCCGCTCGGGCACCCTGTCTTAATCTGCAGCCTGGGGCGGTGAGTGATGCCACAGGCGGCTGGAAGGGCTCATTCCTTTGACCTAATTATTCCCAGTGTCGACCTGACTCATCCCAACGGGCTCTTCTTCAAAGGAAACCAGAGCCAGATTGTCTCCTTGGCAGCGGCGGAAAACAAATGCGAGCCACAGAATGGCTGTTAGATTGAAAAAAGGTGCGGCGCGCTTCGGGGGCCAGCCGATATTTAACGATGTTACCAAGAATAGAGGACTGGAAAGAGGTGGTGTCAGCTTCTGACATTCTGGCTTTCTAAAAATGTGCTTAATAAAATCAACTTGCCCTTGGATACCACGGACAAAAGTAACCCCGTGCTCAGAGCCCTGGGAACAGTGGAAATGTTGGTTGGGGTGGTTGTATTAATAGCTGACTAAATCTCTGCGGGGACAGTGGGGGACTTTTTACATGGGGACCTTCGTACGTCTTGCTGCATTGAAGAATTGGAATTGTCTCTTTCTTAATGCATGGGGCAAGGGACCAGTAGAGGAGATGACTCTTCTGTCACCATTTGGCAAATCAAACACAGAATGGGGCGGCACATCACGTCCCCTCTGCAGACCCTCCAAGTGGACGGCGCGAGCTCAGCGATGCATTTCTGAGTGACGCGACTTCATCTCAGACAACCGCCAGCGGTCCACACTGATACACGGGTGCTCTGAAAACGATCACCCGATGTCCGTGGTCCCACCTTCCTGTTTTCGAGTTCTAGCCAGGACTGTCACATCCCTAAGAATTCGGGAAGCATCTGTACATGGCTGCCCCGTGGGCACGCCTGGCCCTCTGCCCTTGGTTCAGCACTTCACAAAGCACTGGACCGCCGAGATGTCCCGTGGGCGACACTGTTCAGAAGTGGGCCTGTTGTTGCTGGAGTAGAACCTTCCAGAACACGGTATTTGATCTGCGCTTGCGTCCTGTCGGCGAGGAGGAGCGGCACTCCCAGGGCAGCTCTGTGTGTGAAGACGATGCTGCCGTCTCATCCAGCCCCTGGGTGCCATCTCAATGGCCCTGTGACACGTGCACCGTGTGCTCACCCCCTTCCTGGAGTCGAGGCCGGAGCCTGAGGTTCCCTTTGACACAACTCTGAAGAAACCCTGGCTCTGTGGTCCGCAGGGCTCTGTAGTCACACACCAGCTCTGTGGCACACCCAGTGTTTACTCAATTGGTGGGAGGGCTTTTTCGTATCAAAAGGAAAACATTTCTTCAGCATTCCACGTAGGTAAGATGTGGTTTGCTGTTCTACAGGGTTGAGGATTTGGGGTGGGGAGGGAATGAAGGAAAGAAAAACAATCCCGTTTTCTCCCTTAGGGTTGAAGTGGTGGGTGGGGATGGGTGGACCTGAAAGAGCACCAGGCACTTGGGGGAAGATGAAAGCTCAACGGATGGACGGCGTTTCAAAGACTCGGAGCTGGGACTTAGCATCTGCTTGCCTGGCCGACAGTTCCGAAAATAGATGCTTGCTGGTGAGAAGCAACGGGTTCCTGTGCTTATCGGAGGGTTCGTGTATATCACTTCCAACTGTTGGGGTGAGATACAGCGTGGGCCGTCTGCCAGGCAGAGGTCACTAAACTTCACGGTGCGTTGCATCAGACTTCGCAGAGCTCTTTCCTGGCTAGATAGGGCTGTTAGCTAAATAGGAGGAATCTCTCCAAGGACAAAAGGGGCTGGTCACTTGTAGAGATCGTTTCAGATATTCTGTGTTTGAAATAGTGTTAATGCGCTGGTATGTGACCAGTCACTAAGAAATGGGGGCCAGTGAGTGCAGCGTGGGTTCAGGGGACACACGGAAGATCAGGTGGATACAGGACAGGATCCAGTCGGGGGGTTAGTGCCCTGCCCTGTCCCAGGCCTCTGGATGACTGACTCCCCTTCCAGAGGCTTCAGGAGCCTCTCATATTGCCTGGAAAAGGCTCAGGGTGCCCTGTTTGCAAGGGGAGAAACCGCTCTAAGTCATGTTGCTAAAGGGTAAATGTTTATGCATTCCTACAGCTTTAATTTACTTTGACTGTGGTCATTCATGAAGGATGTGATACTTGAGTTTGTCAGTTTCCCCAAAGCGGAAACTGCCCAGGACTCTGCGCAGGATCTGCCCACCAGTCACAGAAAACACGAGTCCCAGCAGGACAGAGGCATCTGAACGCCTGGGAAGAGCACCGGTGGTGACGATGTGGCGCCAGGAGAGCCCTGGGTTGAACAAACTGATTTGGCTTCTTTTCTGGATGCTTGTAATCCCTTTCCTTCCCTTTAAAATGGGGCCATGCTAGAGACCTTGGTGGTTCTCGATGGGCTCCTTGAAAAGGACCATGGGGACCTGCAGTGAGCTGTATAGAGTGGTCCTGCTTCAGATGGAAGGTTGAAGGCTGAATGCATCACGTGAGTCCCTTGGGCTGACATTCCATCTTACAGATGATCCCAGCCTGCTTGCAAGTTCAGGTCGAGCTCTGAACTGATGCTGGGTCTTTGATGCTCCTACCCTGCCGTCCCATCTCTCAGGACACTGCTCATGGCGGGGCGACGTGGGAAGTTGGAGGCCCACTGACCTCCTTCGGCCTGCAGAACCTGATACGTTGGACGACACTCAAAATATATTCAGCAGCTGAGTTGATGAGGGTGAGGACGTGTAGGGATTTGGGCTGATGCATTCCTTTTTCAATGCGGTATTCTGTTTCAGATCAGGCGAAGCCATGTTGTGCGATGACTAGTAGGTTCTGTACACACCTATGGGGTATCTGCATGGTGTCACAAAGTTTGATAGGACGCAGAGCGGCCCTCAGGGACTGGAACCTCGGTTTACGTTTCTCTGTTCTCACGGGACTCAGCTTGTGAAGCTGGGCATTTTCTCATTCATCTTCTCATCTCTGCTAACTAGCGTGGAGCCTGGCCCATGGTGGACGCTCAGCACATGTCGAAATGTTGTGCGATCTTGCCTTGGTATCTTCCTTTCCCTTTCTTTAACACCTTGCCTTACCCACGCCAACAGACTGGCTTCCTCCTATCGAAAGACCAGAATGGCTTTTCCCCTCTAGGGTGCTTCTATCCCATTTGCGAGAAGAAACAAACGTTTTTTTCTTTATGTCGAGAGTGACTTCCCGTTAGTATTTGTTATGGCCCATACAGGCAGATACCTTTGGTTCTTTTGTTCAGCGCTGTATCCCTGGCACCAAAAATACGACCTGGGACATAGTAATAATATGTCGAATTACTTGTGATTATTTGTCAAATGAATACCTGAGATTGAAATCAGGACAAAAGGTTCTATCTACACGAGGCAGGTTACGTTAAGCTATGCTACAGTAACAAATAAACCTGGGAATGTCAGTGGCTGAGCACTTACAGGGTTATCAGTCTTCTTCCCAAAGTCAGCGGCTCTCCAGCGAAGCCCCTTTCCCAGTGGCAACTCCAGGATCTGGCTTGGCCGCATCCCGTGACTAGCTAATCTGGACCACGTAGCCGCCGTAGGGAGGACAGGGTGGGAAGCTGCACGCTGACTCATACAGGCTTGTGCCCGGAAGTGACGCGGGTCCCTTCTGTTCACAGCCTTTTGGTTCCATGACCGGGAATCTGGGGGAGCCCAAGTGTCCTTGGTGAACATGCCACACTGAATGTATTAGTCAGCGCTCGCTGCATGGTGCTGGGATGCCCTGGGAAAGCAGCTACGGGTGTCCACCCTCACTCCTTCCACTTCTGTGCGGATGGCCAGCTTCCAAGTGCCGACATCTGCATTTCTTTGTCTGGAGTCTGTCTTGGGAGGCCTTGGCTGCAGCCTCCTGCTTTGCCTCTATCCTCAGTTCTCAGGGCTGGGGAACTGTCCTGTCTCAAGGTGGGATTCGAAGTTGAGTAAGACCTGGAGGAGCCATCAAGGAGTTTACACTGTTTGAATTTTTATGTCTTCCACTAGACGAAGCCTGGCAGGGGCAGCAGTGGGTCAGCCGGTGGCTGATGGGGGTTGGTGTGTAAAGACCTCAGACCCCTTGCTACGCGGGAGGTAGAATCCCGAGGAGCAGTTTCTCCACTGGCTCCCGGACCAGCAGAATTAAGTGCCAGTAGTCCGCAGCGGTGACTGGCTTGTAAACAAACATTATCGGCTGTCTTCCCTTCCCCGGCTCACTTCTCCACTCTGTTTCTTGGGATTTCCTCTGAGATCAGCTACACTTGGATTCCTGTCTTAGGATCTTCTTAAGGGGGAACCGCAAACTAACAGAGAAAGTTACCGAAACCGTTCTCACTCAGTGTGTGTGAGAGGGAAAGGAGAGTGAGTGAGCGGGTTGCACGTGGAAGACCTCCTCCGCCGTCTCCATTGGTAGGACTGCTGGGATGAAGGAGGTGAGGGGAAAGACTGCTTGAGATGCTGGGAAGACTTTCTCCTATACCACGTGGTTAAAGGCATAAAGCCCGGATCCCATTAGGCAAGTGTCGGCTACTGGAAGTCCTGGGGAGACGAATTCCCGAAGGTCAACATTGCTGGGCGGTAGACACAAAACCCGGGCTGACTGGAGCGTTCTGTGGCTGTGCACTTCTTGGCGGGATTCCAGAAGTGGGTTTGGACAGGTCGACAAGCATCTGCGGCGGCTCCTAACTGAAATACAGGTCTCAGGGTCCAGGCTGGGCAAAGTACGGGAGGGGTAACTCTGGTCATTCTCGATCTTTCCTTTCAATGTCCATCACCCTTTCTAGCAATCTTCTGTGTCGAGATCAAATAATGCTAAAATGACCTAATAATTTATCATCCAAACCAGGGCACTTTTTAAATTACCTCCCCAATATACCAATGACAAAACTAAGATGTCACAAAGTCACCCAGCCAGTAGGTGCTGGTGCCAAGATTTAGGGGTTCCTGTGTGGACTCAGGCCAGGGGCCTCATGGCAGATTGGCAGGGCCCCGGGCTCCGGCTTGGGAGTCAGGACATGCAGGGATGGTCTCAGGTGTGTTGCTCACGCAGCGGGGAATGTGGGCAAGTGCATTTGCGTCGCTGGGTCCAGAATTAGTGTCTATGAAAGAGAGGCTTAGTATTGAATAATAACAACAGTGACAGTAATAAGAGCCACACTTTCTTACATGCTGCTAAGTGGATTAGACTGTTTAGAACCCAGGCTCTGGAGTTAGAAGCCTGGGTTCAAATCCCAACTCCACCACGTATTAGTATGAGATCTGGGATAAGTTCCTCATAAATTTTCTTAGCAGTTTACAATAAACCGTACATATTTAATGCATATAGTTTTAAAAGTTTTGTTATATGTATTTATATACCCAGGAAACTAACTCCACAATCAAGAAAGTGTACCTGTTCTTCCTCCGCAGAGTTTCTGCACACCTGCTTGTAATACTGGTGTTTCCCACGCCCCTTTGACCCCTGCCCTCTGACCCACTGCCCAAGCAACCACTGATCTTTCTGTCACTACAGATAGTTGGAGTTTTCTAGAGTCTTGTATAAGTGAGATCATGCACTTGGTACTCTTTTTGGTTTGACTTCTTTCATTCTGCCGAATTATTTTGAGATTCATTCTGTGTCATACCAGTAGTTCATCAGTTTATTTCCTTGTTGTTGCTGAGTGGTATTCCATTGTGTGGCTATACCACAGCTTGTTTATCCATTCACTAGTTACTGGGCATTCAGGTTGTTTGTAATTTCTTGGCTTTTTATAAATAAAGCCACCATAAACACTCATGAATAATTCTTTGCACGGTTGTACGCTTTCTTTGCTCCTGGGTAAATACCAGGGTGTAGAATGTGTGGGTCATAGGGTAGATGTATGTTTAACATTTTAAGAAACAGCTAAATTATTTTCTAAGCATTTTTTTCCATTCTAAATTCTAAAGTGAATTCTGTATTTCTGCCCACAGTGTATGAGAGCCCTAGTTCTTCAGTCCTCGTCAGCAGTTGGGATGGTGAGTGTTTTCAATTTTTGACATTCTGATCAGTGTGCAGTAATATCTCATCATGATTTTTATTAGTTTCTTGCCGATGACCGATGATGAACATACTTTCATGTTCACACTTGCCGTCATGTATCTTCTTGGATGTCTGTTAAAAAAATTTTACAAGTTAAAAAAATTTGTTTTCTTCTGTTTGAGACTTCTGTATGCACCCTAAATAACAAGTCCCTTATCAGACAGATAATTGTAAATAGTTTCTCTTAGTGTGGTTTGTCTTTTCGTTCTTTAACAGTGTCTTCCACAGAGCAAATGCATTTAATTTTGATGTAATCTGATTTTATCATTTTGTTCTTTTATGCCTAATCCAAAGTCAGGTCTTCGCCTATGTTTTCTTCTGGAAGTTTTATTGTTTTAGGTTTACTGCTAAGTCTGTGATCCATTTTGAGTAAATTTTTATGTATGGTGTAGAGTGAGGTGTGTATCAAAGTTCAATTTATTTATTTTTTGCCTGTGAACAGCCAGCTGTTCCAGCACCATCTGTTGAAAAGACCACTTTTTCCCTCCAATAGATTGTTATTGTACTTTTGTAAAGATCTGTTGTTCAAATATACATATGGGTCTTTTCTGGATTTTCTATTGTTGCATTGATTTTTTGTAGTTTGTTTGTATTTGCATCAGTACCACACTGTGCTAATTTCTATAGGTGTATAATGTCTTGAACTGAGGTAGTGTTAAACCTCTAATTTGATTCTTTCTTTTTTGAAAGTTGTTTTGGCTCTTCTAAGTCTTTGTATTACTATGTGAATTTTAGAGTCATTTTGTCTATAAGAAAGCCTGCTGGGATTTTAGTTGAAATTTTGTTGATTCTCTGGACCATTCTCAGGAGAATTGGTATCTTTTTAAAAATATTTTTATGGTTTTATTGGGGTGACATTGGTTAATTAAACAGGTTTCAAGTATATGATTCTGTAAGACACTGTCTGTTTGTTGTGTTGTGTATTCACCACCCATAGTCCAGTCTCCTGTTGTCACCTGGCACTCCCCACCCCCTGTCCCCTCTGCCTGCCCCCGCTGCTCTTCCCTCTGGTGAGCCCCACACTGAGGTCTGTGTTTATGAGGGTTTTTAAAAAACTCAATCCTTTCAAGACTTTCACCCAGCCCCCGACCATCCCCCTGACCGCCGTCAGTCTGTTTTCTGTATCTACGAGTCTGTTTCTAGCTTGTTCATGAGATTCCACATGTCTTCTGACCCGTGGTCATGCAGACAGGGACCCACCTGGGAGTGGAAGGGGACACCGTGGATAATTATGCTGGACTAACCCGCGGCAGCATAGGGCTGTCCTGGGCCACCCGGGAAGTACGGCTGTCCTATCCATCTCTCTCTCGTCCCCCCGTGTGATGACACCTTGCTGGTGGCATGGTTCTCAGAAATCTCATCTGCTCCCGCCAACTCCACAGTTCGGTGTGCTTCCAGCGGTGTGAAGGACCCCTGAACTTTGTGTGCTGACCTGTCAGTGTCCCACCGAGCGTTTCTCCAGCATGATGACAGTGACGGTGGGCGGGCCTGATAAATCACCCCCCTAGTAACAGTTGTGCTCGTCCAGCCTGCGTGTTCCCCTTGTTTCCAAGTCTCTCCAGCTCACATGTCGTGCAACTTTTAAGAACTAATTCTGAAGGCAGTTAAAAGGAAGGTGTTTTAAATAGTTTTTAAACATCTATCCCTCTGAATTAAGTAAGAGGCAAAATGCCTCGTACTGTTTCTTTGCATCCAAAGCCATCTGGAGGTTTCCATCGTCCAGGTCACATCACAGCCCTGGACGGTGCCTGCCTCCAGCAGGGAAGGGCTTTCCTGGGGAGGGAGAGAAGAATGCGAACCCTAGTCCTCTGATATTCTTCTGGGTGGATCAAAAGCTAAACTCATATAGAATTGGCAAAAGAAAACTCAAATTTTTTTGTAGCAAAAAGATCTGGATTCGTTCTTGGTATCATTGCCAGTGATCTTGCAAGACACTTGAGGACATGACCTTCCTGGCTCTTTGCTGTCATACATTCAAGGGTCAGGGCTTGGGCGGAGTAAGGAAGGAGGTGGTCACTTTGAAGTCCTTCACCACTATTATAAGCAGGAAGTAAAGTGGCAAGGATGTTATTCAAGAATTTTCTCTGCCTAATTCTGCATGCCCATGGCTTCCTGTGCGTGTCTTCTGTACTCTGCTCTTTCCCTGGGAGGCTCTGAGTCCATTCAGGTGGTCAAGGAGGTTAGCTCAGCTGGTTGGGCTATGGGGCTAAGGAATGCGAGGTCACAGTTTCATTCTCCACAGGAGCCAATTCACTCTGCACGCAAAGAAACCTGTCCAGGTCCTTTGGTTGCCTCATTGGCTCTCACTAGCTGGCTTGAAAACATGTGCCGTGCAGGGCCCAGGCTGAGGAGGGCTAATGGCACACCCATCCCCAGCCCCGGAGAGCTCCCCCTAGAAGGGCCCTCTGGATACCAGGAAGCTCTCACTAGATTCTGGAACTGTTCCTTAACTTGGCAGCACTTTGCTTCAAGACCTGGTGTTTATCTTGAAGTGATTTATGAGTGACTGAGGATTTTGCATTGTTGTAAAAATCAATTATTGATACTGTACCAGCCATTCGGATGCATATTTTTTTTTGCGTCGGTACACTGGAATGGAGAGTCAGCTGGATGAGACCCGAGGAGGGAGGTGATGCGCCAGCATGTCGGGGCTTCAGAGGTTGAGTTATTATCCATTTAATAACTTCCACGATGTACCTGGCATGGGCCAGGCACAGCTTTGGGTACTAGGGATATAGTTGTTCATAATTTCTGTAAATGTTTTAATGTCTGATCTAGGCTAGGCATTGTGCCGGACCCCTGGGGCACAGAAGAGAGTGAAACGGGATCCGTACCCTCAAGATGATACAGGTTTAGGGCAGAGGGTCTTATACTTTTCTGTGCCTTGGACTCCTCTGGCAGTCTGGGGAAGCCTGTGGGAGCCTTGTCAGAATAATGACTTTAGAGGCATAAAATAAAGCACACGAGATTACAAAGGAAGCCAGTTATAATGACTCAATACAGTTGTCTAAATATTAAACTAATAAATATATCAGTGTTGCCGAGTATTGAACGTGTCACCATGGCCCATGCCTGCTGAGTGCTAAGTATGGACCAGGTGACCGAGCTCTGTGCCTGCTCACAGCGCCTTCCAGGCACATGTTCTAGGCTGAGCTCCTGCTGCTGGGGTGGGCCTAGCTGGCCATGCTCCCAGGCATGGCTGAGTGTAAAGATAGTGTGAACAGTGGACGTAAGTAGAGCCATTTTAAAATAGAGTCAGGACATCCATTTGAGAGGAACTGCTTGCCTATCTTGCTTTCCAAACCTTTGGAGTGTTTGAACTGGGCAAAATGACCTTTGCACCGGGCCAAAAGCAACCGTCTTACAGACAACTGTTTGCAAAGCTAACAAGAAAGCAGACCCCTGACCACAAAGCCTGGTGATTATGGACATTCCTTCTGAGGACAGACTCAGTAACCAGACATGTACAACTAAAGATTTGACATCAATAGAAATATCTTCCACTCATGTAACATTTCCCGTCCTTTTCTCATGGAAACCCCTTGCTTCATCCTGTAACCAGGAAACAGTTTGGGCTTTTGCCTAAAAGTCTGCCTGCGACTTGCAATGCCACGATCTCAAATAAATGCTCATTGCCTCTCCCTCTGGCTTTTTATCTGTAGATTGACAAGAGGCAGGCACCAACCTTAAGGCTGCTGTCCCATCTTCAACAGCTAAGATGCTCTGACGAGAAGAGCTGCCCAGGCAGGGCGTCCTTCTCAGGAACGTGTAACGGGAAGCAGGACAAATTCCGGCAGTGGCAGGGAACTGAAGGTGGAGAAGCGTAGAATGTGGACTCTGATGCACAGCTGTAGAAATGGGATGTCGAGAGCAAGGGGAGGCTCTGAAGCTGAGTCAGTGAATAGGCAGAGCTGCTAAGAGAGAGGAGATTACTGTATTTTGCTGCGTGTAATGCACACCCGTGTTTTTGGCCCAAACTTCCAGGAAAAAAAATCTTTCATCTTAATTTTTTAATCCAACTTTTAAATTTGTAGTGAGAAACAAAAGTGATTATTGTATTCTAGGGTATTATTTTGCATATGTATATTGTTGTTGCTTTCATAGAGTTATACTTTTAATGCATAAGAATAAATAAAGGAATTAAAAACTTTTATATAGTTATGGAAATAGTACTACCCACGTATAATGTGCATCCTTATTTTTCCCTCAAAAAATGGGCAAGAAAAGTGTGCATTATTCATGGGAAAATACGGTAATATGTCACCCACAGTGGGAAGTGGGAGGTATACACTCAGAGAAGCAGAAAGAGCAGGGTCACTGAGCGGGATGCAGGGCAGGGACGTGGAATAAGAAACCCATAAACCTTTCTGCTGAGGTTGCTGGGATTGCTTCGGGTTCAGAAGAGCCCTTCGGTTCACCTCTCCATGTCGGTATTCCCCACAAGGCCTGGTTGGTCATCTTTTCCCGAGTTGCACCAAAGGCTAGCTTCTTGGCCGACATCCTCCTCTTCTTTCTTACTGTGCACATTCTTACCATAAACCTTCATATCCTGCGGCAACTAGACTGGGTCTCTGTTCCCTGTGATCGAAGGAGTCAAATGCAAGCGAGCCTGGCAGGGTCGGGGTGAGGCCCCTGAGGGCCAGGAGGGCATCCGACTCAGCCTGAAGCAGGGGGCATGGGCAAGGGGTGTGTCCTAGCCCCCTGCTAAGTTGATTTTGGACTTGTCAAAAATTATCCAGTTAGCTACAATTTTGGCAGAAAGTTTCATGATTCATTAAAATAACGGCCCGTTTTCATGCTGTTGACATTTTAAGTCCATTACACTATGCGGTATTTTTAGTAAAAGTCTGGTTTGGTGTGTTGGGAGAGGGCCTTGCTAAAAGGTGTTAAAAACCAGACAATAGGCCCCAAATGGAGTCAATTATGTTAAGCCCCATGTCACCAAACCGAGGCTTAATTTAATCACAATTTCAGCTCTCCCTGAAATGGAATCTTCACCTAGGCGATCAAGGATCACGAGCTCAGCACTAGCCAGGTCGCTGCCCGACAGACGTCTGCCACCCTCTAAGGGAAGGCACCCACCCGTGTAACAGCCAGATGGCTTTTTTTTTTTTTTTGCCTCCAGTAACTTCCCCGTTCCTGCTCCCTCCGCCTGTAAGTCTTTCGTTATTGCCTCCCGTCAGGCGGCGCACAATGTCAACTTATTTTTCACTGATGATGGTCATTTCGATAACTTGATCCAGGCGATATCTGCCAGACTTCTCCACTGCAAACATTTTTTTTTGCAATCGTTCTTAGCGATTCTCTCCGAACGTTCCTTG
>PVKM010040878.1:0-13311 GCA_004027735.1 Carollia perspicillata
GGCTTTGTTGTGCGTTGTCTGCTTTGCTGAGAACAGACTGAAGAAGAGCAAAGGTAGAGATCGGAGTACTGATTAGGCATTGAAGTAATACAGGTGACACATGGTGGCGTCTGAGGCCAAGGTAGGGTGGAGTGAGGGACATTAGTAGAATTCCAGATCTGTTTTGAAGGTAAAGCCTGTAGAATTTGGTCACAAATGAGAGCTGGGGTGTGAAAGAAATGAAGGAACCAGATACGACTCCAGGTTTCTGGACTGAATAAACAAACGGATGGAGTTGCCGTTAGCTGAGATGTGAAAGGCAGTGCAAGGAGCCGGTTTCGGGGAGAAGATTGGGATTTGGATTTGGGGTATGGTAAGTTTCAGATCCATGTCAGGTATTTTGGGTAATATGTGAAGTCGGTAGTTGGATAGACTAGTCTGAAGTTCAGGGAAGTCCAGGAAATTGTCAGTCTGCTGATGGAATTCATAGCTGCGAAGCTGGGTGAGATCATAGGCTATTTAGGTAGATAGACTAGAGAGATCCTGGGACTGAGCTTCAGGACAGGTGGACTTTGGAGGTGGAGAAAGAGATCGGGATGATCAGCCGATGAGGCAGGAGATCCGACAGAGATCAGGGTCCAGGGAGTCAAGTGAAAAATCATTTCGAGGAGAGAATGACGGACTGTGTGAAATGCTCTTGATAGTTCAGGTAAAATAAGGACTGAGAATCAGCCTTGGGATCCAGCAGCCTGGAGGTCATGGGTGACATTTTGTGAGTAGTTTCTGCAGGATGGTGGTACTGAACCCCGATTCCAGGGAGTTTCCAGGAAAACAGGAGGCGATGAGTAATGGGATAGAGTAAGTGCAGCCGGGGAGAAATTTGAGGCCGTGGCTGGAGATGCTCTCTGGTCGAAAGGGGAGAGCTCTGTGTATTTTTTTTAAATGGGAGAACTATTAGAGCTGATGAGAATGATTGAATGGAGTGGAGAGATTAATCACCAAGAGCTGGGCACTGCTGTTGGAATGTCTTTTGGCAAGCGAGAGAGCATGGGGTCTCACATAGGTGGAGACGGCCTTAGATACAGCATAAACTGTGCCTCTGACGACGACCGGAGGCAGAGTGTGTGGATGGAGGTGACACAGTTGACACAGGCCATGGTTCCAGCCATGGGGATTCCGTTGTCTCAGTAACATAGGAAGCAGGGTTATTCGCTAAGAGTGGGGAGTGGGTGGAGGTGCTGGAAATTGGAAGACTCTATAAATTAGAAAATGGTTTGGGAATCTCAGAAAGCGACTGGAATAGGGAACTGTCAAAGCATCGCCAGGGAACACGAAGGGACCGCTAGACATCAGTGGGCAGGAGTTACGATAAGACTGGCCAGCGTGCCTCGGTGTGCTTCCCACAGCTGTCCAGCAGGCTCGCAGCGGGTGAGAAGCTGGCCCTCATCAGAGTCCATGTTTTGGCAAGTGGCTTTAAGGAAGGAAAAGGAGACAAGAAGGTTTTGGACGTTCCTACTGTCAGCACATTCATATCAGCGTAATTCTAATGGTTCCAGGGGATTCTATAAAATGGACTCAACCTGTTCCGCCAATTGCCTAATCTTGGACATTGAGTTTTTCTAGTTTTCATTATTATAAGTAATAGTCCAATGAAGCCTCCTTTATATCAACAGTTATTCACGTCTTTCAGTTCTTTCTTTTGAAAACGGTATTGCTAAACAAACGGGATAGTAATCAGGATCCGTTTGTCTGAAAGTAGCAGAAGTCAACCCGAAATGTCTTAAATAGGATGGAAAATATATTACATCCTGCGAAACATCCTATGACACCCTTTGGAATTGCTTGCTTCGTCCTTTTAAAGATATCATCATGGAGGTTTGTGCTCTCTCAGCTCCAGTGGGCCAGCTTTGGCCCTCGGGTGGGCTGTCCGCATGGTCAGAAAATCGCTGCTGTGACCTCATGAATCTCATGTGGACGTGACAACAGCCCTTCCTAAGAGTCTCTTTTTATAGGCGAGCAAGTGTTCCCAGAGGCTCAACGTGAACTTCTCACATCTCATTGACCAGAACTTGATCACGTGCCCACACATAAACCAATCCCTGGCAAGGGAATCAGAGTCATCCAGATTGGCTGAAATTGGGCCCTGGCTGGTGTGGCTCAGTGGATCGAGTGCCGCCCTGCAAACCAAAGGGTCGCTGGTTTGATGCCCAGTCAGGGCACATGCCTGGGCTGTGGGCCAGGTCCCCAGTAGGAGGCAACCACATAGTGATGTTTCTCTCCCTCTCTTTCTCCTCTCTCTAAAAAAATATAAATAGATACTATTTAAAAAAAAAAGATAAAAAAGAGCTAAAAAAAAAAAGATTGGCTGGAATTATTTAGTGTTGACCCCTGAGTTGGGCATCAGGTCCCCTTTGCTGAGTTAATGGCCTTACTAGGAAAGGGCAGATAGCCACCGAGTCAGTCTTTGCAGGGTGGAGGAAGGGAGGGGAGAGATGGTTTCTACATAGACACGCACCGAATTTTTCAGACTGTAAGATGCACTGGACCGTAAGACATACCTAGGCTTTAGAGGAGGAAAATAGGGGAAAATATGTTGAAGCAAAAAAATGTGGTAAAATATTTAACGACATAAATAACATAGGCCCCTCCCCCCCATATCGAGCCAGGTAAGCTTCATTTGGACTATAAGACTCCCCCACCCCAAATTTGGTGGGGGGAGGAGTACGTCTTATAGTCCGAAAAAGACGGTATGTCTTCTGCGAAGAGCTACGGATCTGCGGTTTGGAAGGCACATTATCCACTTTTTTGCCAACCCCCGCCCCATACCTGTTTTTCGTGTCCTCATTCCAACTTTGACTTGGATTAGTTTAGTTTTTTAAAACTTGACTTGTAACATGTCTGTAGACTCAGTGCATTCGTGCACTCCTGCTCGTTCGTGTGGGGCCAGTCCCGCCCCGCTGGGCACCCTGAAGGCTGTGGTCACAGGTGTAGTCTTCCCCGACTCTCCCAGTGGGACCCTGTTGGTATCCACCCCCTTTACTCACCTGGCACCTGGGAATGCAGCCGGTTCTGATGTACTACAGGGTAGGACAAAAGTAGGCTTACAGTCGTATCATGAAAACTAATACACTAACGAATAAAGAGTAACACCACTGTAAACTCTGTGTTTCGTGTACTCACAACTGTAAACCTCCTTTTGCCCGCCCTTGTATAATGTGACTTATGCATTCCTAAAAATCACCATGCCATGCAAAATGCACACTAAAAAAGTGATGGGGATTGTGGGAAAATTGGAGTTAGGGCCATAACATTCAAAAACTTTATCAGTAACCAAAAAAGTAGGAACCTGGTAAAGGTAGTAACATAATGGTAAGTGGTTATGAAACGCACAAAGCTTCCTTATATAGGTCACTTTACCTCGTGCAAGTCTTGAAATTCACATGCGGAAGTGGCCCTCGGGTCAAAGTGTGTGAGTCACTGTGAAGCGGTGAAAGGAAGGCTGTGTAAAATCGGGGGTGGGCGGAGTCGGAACACTGGGCGTGGCTGGTAACCCACGGGGAACGGAGGAAGCAGGCAGGTGTGGGAGGCCCGTGGGAGGACTCTGTGTCTCCCTGTGTGGTTGGACTGGACTCAGTCGGGGGCAGATTTCTTCATCGCCTAGTGCTTCCCCTTTACGAAACGATGTATAGTCAAACACTCGGTTATGTCCAATTATTCGCTACTGTGTACGTTCGCAGTTTTAAAGCAAGCATTGCGACAGATCTGACTTTGCCAAGTTTTCCATTGGGTTCCATGCCCATCCCACCTCGCGACAGTTTTTCAGGGGTCCTGCATCTGGACCCCCTCCAAGTTTCCGGGGCTTTTTCCTACTATGATATTGTAAAGCCCCAAATCTCTGGGGAGTTGCAGAGAGCGCAGCGGCGATGATGGTGTCGCAGCCTTTTCTAGAAACCAAACCCAGCTCTGTCCGACTCTGCAGCCCCCTCGCATCCTCCGCTGCTAAGCAAGCCGAGTGACCTGTGGGCCACTGCAAAATGGCAGTTATTTTTTATTTTGAAAGGTAAATGCACGGGTTAAGGTATGAAAAATAAAGCGGATTTATTTTTGAGAAAGCATCAGAAAAAAAGATTTGTAAACACCGCCACCAGAAGAAAATGCCAACCGTTATTTTCTTATGAAAAACATATTCCTTGATGTGTGCTAACGGCCCTCTTGCCGTTCAGATCCTTAGCTGACTCACAGCTAGAACAGAGGGCAGGAACAAAGACATTTCATGCAAGGTCTGCGAAAAGGTAGGGGGAGAAATGTGGTGTCAGAGCTGAGTGCGTTTAAGTAAGACCGTCTCCACGGGAATTAGCCAAATTGGAAGCAAGACATGCGGGAGCACGTAGAGCCTGTTGGGAAAAAATTAACAATCAGGTGAAGAGGTGGTGCCAGGTAGAGGAGAGGCAGAGAACCTCTCAGGAGCCACTGGGAAGCAAGACCGGGCATGGGGCCGGTGGGCAGAGCAGGGCATAGGCTGGTGGCAAAGGCAGTGCGCCCCACCCCGGTCATCCCCCATCGTGGCAGGAAGAGAAATCTCCCAGGGAAGCCCTCGGCCGCATGCGGGACATCAGATAACGAGCAGCCCTTCTGTCCAGGAGAGCCTAGACTATATCATCCGTGATGAACGTGCTTACGCTCAGCATCTGAAAGAAAAAGAAATCCAATGATGTTTCTGTGACAAGGCATTTAGATCTCTTTTCAACATGTATGATTTGTTCGGTGATACCCAGGAACAAGACATATTCATTTTCTTCTACTTTACTCGATTGAACAAAACGTCTCCCTTTCACCAGCGTGGCTGACAACACATCCATCCCCATTTATCGTTGCATTTCCCTCCTTCCATTATTTAGGGTCTTAGAAGAACCATGGGCTGCCCCACTCACTCCAGGGCCTCTGGTCTTTGGTGCCTCTGGGTTGCCTTCGAGATGTGAGCTGTCCGCGCCCGAGGTGCCCCGGAAGCTTTGCTGGCGGTGCCCACGCCCACCTCACCGAGCTCAGCCGCCGGGACATGACCAGGGCTTTCATTCCCAGGGCTGCTGAGCTTGGTGCGCAGAACGTGTCCACTCCAACATTAGGACGTCACGTCTAGGACTTTGCAACTCAGGTAATCCTGCCTGGCCTTCTGCATTTGTGTTCAGGGTCAAGGCACAGCCCTCTCGAGTTTCCGGTATAGCACCCAAGTCTCCTCCTCTCTGCAAAGTACAGTTAAGGGGTATTAAAAAGAAACATTTCATTTGTCCCTAGGTTGAGGGAGCTTAGAACTAGTAACTCCCTTCTCTTTTCTCTCCAAAAAACCCAATATCTCTTAAGTGATCTATAAGACTCCCCATTACATATGCTTCCATTTGTTTCTAATTGCGACCCGTCCAAGGGGGTGTTATTCTTACTTTAAAAGCAATGGAAAGAGCTAAGGCCGATTATAAAGCAGCAGGAAATCAGAATAAGTTTTCAAACTCTGACTTGACTCCACAGCACAACTTTTTACCCCTGCACGGCAACCTCCTGCTCTACCCTTGAGACGGGCCCTACTCTTGGTAGATTTTTTTTTACCCCATGGAAAACAACACGTATGTCTCACCTTATAGTGTAGGAGGTTCGAGAATCTGGGAGCAGCTGAGCTGGGTGGTTCTGGCTCAGGGTCTCACGAGGTTGCAGTCGGATGTCATGTGGGGCTGTGTCATCCGAAGGCTTGGCTGAGCCTGGGAGGTCTTTTTCCGAGATGGCGCACCCACACCACCGTTAGCCTGTGGCCTCAGCACCGTGGCAGGTGGCTTCCACCACAGCGAGTGATGCAAGAAGGAGAGGGAGAAGTCACAGTATGTTTTACGTCCCACCCCCGCAGGTGTGAGGTCACGACCCGTGCGTGTGCAAACTAGGAGATGGGGATCACCGGGGGCCAACTCGGAAGCTCCCTTTGGTGACATTTAGTGCCATGCATATCTGCAGCGCCAGGGTGAGAAATGATTCCCAGTTTACACTAGTTAAATGAATTCATCACTTGATCAACGCATTTCTCTTTTCCATTAATTTTTCCAGCTGAAGCGGGAGAGAGGTGGATAATTTCAGAGGCACAGGCCGCCAGTTAATTGCATCCCGTCTTTCCCTGCGCGTCGGTTCATTCATCAGCTCCTTCCTGCCAGGCCCTGGACTGGCTGCCTGAATGCAGCGAGGAGGGGGGACAGACTCTGTCCCCGCCCTCGTCGGGTTCTCAGTCAATAATCACACAATTGATACATCACCACAACGTGTGATGGCTGCTATGCCACAGGAGTTGAAGTTGCTGTGAAAACATATGGCATGTGGGTCTCATTTAGCCTGGAAGTCAGGAAAAGCCCTACTGCAGGGCTTCTCAGCCTCAGAACTATTGACATTTGGGACTGATAATTGTCCATTGTGAGGGCTGCCCTGTGCGTGTAGGGTGTTAGCAGCATCCCTGGCCTTGGCTCAGTGCCCTCCACCCCTCCTTAAACTGGGACAACCAAACAGCATTTGGATAGTCCCAAATGTTCCCTGGGGCAAAACCTCCCCCAGTTAAAAACTATTGCCCTACAGGAAGTTTTCTGATGGAAAATATAGAAGGGAAGGAGAGGCATTTCAGGAGGAGGAAAGAGGATGCCGGTGAGATTTTTGGTGGCAGCTCCTTCCAAATGAAATACTCCCCCCAAAAAAGATCGTGAAAAACAAACACACAAAACCCCTGGTTCCCCGACTCTAGTTTTCGAGCTTAAATTCAAATCAGGCTCTTGCTTGCACGACTTGCCGGTGCCCTTTTAAACAGAAATTCACCCTCTGCAGCCAGTCGGCTTGTGCTGAATAAGGTGTCTCTGTATAATTACCAAGGAAAAAACATGTCTGGCCTGAAGCTGTCTTCCAAAATGTATTTTAACTTATTGGATCTCTGGGCTGGCTAAAGTTATTTGGCCTTCAGCCTGCTGGTTTATATCACTGCCTAAAGCAGGGTCTTATCACTCAGAAATACACGGCCTCACTTCTATTGGAAAAATATTTATAGGTACTGCTTATATGCTCTATGTGAATTATATGCTGTGTGTGAATATATTTAATGTGGGACGAGCACATAAGCAGGCTGGGCACAGTGTTGGAGACCGAGGCTTGCCCTACTTCAATCTTGCACGGATAGGAATTGGGTGCTGTGCTTAGAATCCTGAACACTTGGTGAAAATGGAACGTAGAGGATCTCACAGGGGAACTGTGGTTTTGGGAATGTAGATACTTCTGGGTCACATTTGGCCTCAGTTTTATGATCTCGGACACATGGAATAGTTTCAGTGTGCTCCTGTGTAATGAAGATAATAATTCTCACCTTGAGGGGTTGTTAGGAAGATAGGTAAGATCATAGCAAAGTCTCACATCCAGCAGGTGACCAGTAAATGAAATGTCCCTCTTGCCTTTAGATTATCCAGTCCAACTCCTCTCAAGCGTCCCTAAGAAACAGTTTCCTTAGAAAGCTGGGAGCTGGCCTGTCCTCAGCTGTCCCCTCTCCCTCTGCGTCCAGAGGGTCTTCGAGTCTCTCAATGTCACCTCCGTGTTTTAATTGGGCCAGCATCATTTCTTTTGCGGACTCTTGCAATGATTTCCCGATGAGACAGCTGTAGCCACAGATAAAATCTGACCATGTCACCGCCTGATTACCACCTTTCATTAGTCCCACGGGTTCCCAAATGGGATCCTGGCTTATCTCTCCGGCCTCATTTAGCAATGCCAAACTTCTGACAGAGCCCTACACGCTACTCCGTATCCTCGCACTGCTCTGGGTGTTTCCTTGGATAGAGATTCATTTATTTCTCTCCTACCCGCCTTGACCCATCAGACCCGGAGGAGTAACCCACCAGAGCGTGTTCCGACTTCCTCCTCGCCTCCTCCCCACTCAGTCACCTCTTTGTTTGACACAGCCTTGGATACATTTCTACTCTGATGAATGTCATACCTCATTGATTTAAGTATTTGTTTATAGGTCTGCCTTCTCCACTGGTGAGTGAATTACTAGAAGGCAAGAGCCGCATCTTATTAATCTTTGTGTTCTCAGCTATTATCACTGACCCTGCACCGGCCCGTGTCTCCTGAGCACTTGATGAATGAATCTGTGTTTATCTGGAATGTCCGCAGGGATGGGAACTCACAGCACTGCGGGGCAGCAAGCTGACGTGCCTCACGTCAGACCTAGATTGATGAGCCTCCCGCCTTTATTGTCTTGTCTAACTCACTACCCCCTCCTCCCACTAATCCTACTTAGAAACAATACATAAACTCCCTCCACGTGGCCACCATTGGATGGTGAGAATACAGCCAACATCCTGCGGCAACCACATTTTCTCTTCTTGAAAAATTCTTCTGGCTATTCCCAGAGTGACGTGACATCCAGGTCCCACACCAGCTCATCTCCCTGGTCGGGATCGGTGGTGGGCCCAGTGCCACGTCTATAACTAAACCCAGGAGGTGTGATGGAACCCAACAGCATGAGGGTGTCTGTCCTGAACATGATATTCAAGTAAGAAGATGATAAAATAAAATGGCCTTGCACTTAGTCCTATATTTTTCTATAATAGGAGTAATAATAACTAACATTATGGAGTTCTTACCACACACCAGACACTGTAGGAGCAAGGGCCTGCGGCTAGCTGTTCTCTCTGTAACCCCTGAACACAAATCAACTATTTCACTATCCCCCTGACCTCCCACATATACCGGAAGCTCCCTGTGAGGTGCGGCTTCAAGGTGGTCACCCAGGGCAGTCCAAACCTAAGAGTTGGGTTTTATCTGTCTTTGCTTAGCAGCGTCCTATGGCCAGACTAGCAGGAGGAAAACTGCATGACCCCTTGCTGCTCGCGGTCACTTGAGCTACAGATTACAGCACCTAGTCGAGGCACCAAGGAAGCCAGAATGTCCAGCCTGAAAGTTTGCAGCTGAATGCATCATTCAAGGGCCACTGGCGTCAGTGACTCCATATCCCACTGGGCCGTGGGTGCTCCTTCGGAGTTCAGGATGGCTCCAGTTTCAGATGCCCTGTGCTCCATCGGAGTCACTGGTATTGATTATGCTCGAAATCACTCAGTGCATTGAGCACATGTTAGAATCCAGAAGTTGCATTCAACTCTTCGTATGAGTAGCCTTGCCGCGTCCTTCCAACAACCCGACAGACACATTTTTCAGCTGAGGAAACTGGCTCAGAGAGCTAAACTGACGGGGCCCGGAATGCAGGGCTGCTACGTAGCAGAAGGGTTGGGATTTGAACCCAGACATAACCCCAGTGTTCAAACTCCTAAATTTTGCCCCATGTTGACTCCTGAATCCATGTATCCTCATACTAAGTGGATAGATGGGGAACACATGAGCAGTATGCACCTGGAAGTGAGGACCAAGGAAAACCTTCAGGAACACCTGTGGGCGGGACCACTCATGCACAGCACAGGTGAGGACGAGACCACTGGCACAGTAGGTATTGTCCTGCGGGATTTCATCTGGGCGTATCTCAGCACCTCTGGCACCTCTTATGCTCACCCCGATATCCCAATTGTCCCTGCACCCCACCTTGCTTTTTTTTTTTTGCATAATTGATTGTTGTTATGTGTGGGCATTTTGTTGCTGTTCCGGCTTATGCCTTTTTTCAACTGCTTCCCAAAGTCTAGACACATCAGTTTTCCCAAGCACTTTGTCCTCTCACCTTTAACCCTAGACATATTCAAAGCCCTCTTTCCTTGGACAGACCTGGCACCCTCCTCCGTGGCCCTCTTCACCTGGCCCAGGTGATCTGTTCTTCTGAAATCAGTTCCTTATATTCCAATCCAAAGACAGCTCCATGTTCTCCATAAGGACTCATGATATGGCCGAGTGTTGTGCAAGGATCCAGAAGTGGCCTGCCAGTGGTGTGCCCAGGCAGGGGACCCCGGGGTCAGAAACATCTGATGCTTCAGAAGAATCTCTAGTCCCAGGAAACAGAAGAGCCATTTCAGCTACTCAGAGAGTCTCTCGGAACCCAACCTCCACCAAAGGCCAGCTTAGCTCAGAAGTCCATCAGAAGTTCAATTTTATCACAGCGTCCTCTCTAGATGCCATTTTATGTGCTATTAAACAGAACAATGCCGCTCACCAGTAAAATCATCTGCAATAACAGCCCATTAAAAGCTTTCCTTAATATGGAACTTTCTAATTAATGTAAATGGGGTGCAAAGCTTGGAAAGTCAAGTTGATGCTAATGTTCAGAAAGTAGGTAAAATAGGAAAAGGTCTTATTTTTCATTAGCAATCTATTAGGGAAGCTAATGAAATCTTTATGGCTTGGATATATTACCAAAATGTTACAATTGCTTTGTTTCCTGCCTCATTTCTCTGCCACCTTTCTCTATAAATATTGTTATGCTGTGCAGTAGATTTGGGAAAATAGAATTGTGCGTGGATTTTGTGTCTGAGTACTCCCAGGTTCTCCAAGGGTCAGAGATGGAGGGTAGCACGATAGATTAGTCTTAGTTCTCAAGTGTCCCAGTTGGAAACTAACCTCCAAAGAGAGTGGAAGACTAATGTAGTCATTTACTTCTTATTACATCTACCTGGATAGAACGGGTCATTTCTACTCACTTTTCCTTGCTCAGACTAAGTCATTTGGCCATACTTAACTTTAAAGGGGTTATAGAAGTATTATCCTATATCGAATCCCAAAGGCCCCTCCCATGAGTCAACTAATCTAATAATCTAGGATACCGGAGTGAATGAAAACCATACCCTGTTCTCATGGAGCTCAGACTCTGGTGGGAGAACCAGAAAACTAACACATTCAAGACAGGGCATGGTCAGTTGTGTGTGAGGCTGTCCCAGGAGCCCTGGGGCCGAGTGGGCTCACTCCCTCTCCCCTGTGCCCTCCTGGGGCTTTGCCGCAACTCATTGTATAACCACCTTCCTCTTTTCTGTTGGGGTCATGGAGGAAAACTTGTGCTCCAGTCCAGTTCCCCAGGTATCTGTCTTCAGGTTCACAGACCCTCCACCCAGGTGCTTATGACACCAACCAGCCTAGGCAGGCCTGGGCCTCAGGAAAGTGGGGGTCCCAAGGAGGGCAGGCCCAGGACCCATGGCAGCATGGTGAGTGTGGGCTAAACCTGACCTCTTCGTAACCTCCCGGGCAGGGCCCGTTGCATCTCAGTGCCAGGAAGTCAGTCCACATTCAGACCACAGGACTCTGTCACCCAGAGGAGGTAGCAGAGCTGCTTATTCAGGGATCCAGAAACCACAGGGAACTGGAGAGTAGGATGAAGAAACGGGGCCAGAAATCCCTCAGAGGGCAATACTGGAGTCTAGGGTTTCCCTCAATCAGCCTACAGCAGCAACACGGCCCCCAAACTATCTGTTGAGGTTGAACTCAACTTCTTAGAGGGCCACCCACCACACACGTGCTCCCCACAGGCCTCGGGCAGGATCGGCTCCGGGACTCAGGGGAGCGAAGGATTAAAGCTCGGGAAGCGGAGTCCTTGCTTCGGGGGGAGCAAGACATCGTACCATTTACGTCCTGTGGCAACAGGCCTTTTTAAGGCCCAGGCAGAACGCTCTGGCTGGCTCCGTAATCACGTTCCAATCAGCTTTACAGAATTGTGAAATTGATTATCCTGCTGGTCTCACACGGGCTTTGGAGCCAGGCAAAGGGGTGCCTTCATTCCTTGTTGAGTTCTACAACACTGATTCGAGGAGACTTTAGCTTTTCCACGCATCCCCAGGAGGAAGGGAGTTCAAATTACCTTGTAATTACAATTCAAGGGCTCCAAGCCTTGGCTGGCCTGTTTCATTTTCCCAGTCGTTCGGCCAGGGCCAAGGCTGAGGGAGGAGGTACCTGGCGTATTGGCTCCCCGTTAGGAACTTGAAAGCAGAGATGGGGTGAGAGAGTGAGCTCGGGGTGCCCCAGGCAGGCTCAGTTCTGCTCTAGAGATGGCAGGGAGAGGATCTGGGAGGCACGGGCTGTGGGCACTTTGAACTTGGCCCAGTAGTTCTAGGCCTCCCCGCGAGATGGTGTCACTGGGGTGTCGTCATAAATTGAGTTATTACACCACAGCACTCCCACTAGTCTTTCTTTGTTTTCCTGTTCTGTCTTGAAGTATTTGGGAGTTTTATATTTCTGCAGGGACATAAATACAACCTTGCCATGAGTTGCACCAGCCTAGGCGACAAGGGAAATTTCCCTGCAATGCAGGGGCCTGACCTGGGTCTCGAACAATGACCAGGGTTTAGTCGATGAGAGAAATCTGGGGACTCCACCGCAGATAAAGGGAGCACCGCATGCCAAAGCCAAGGGGCACTTTGGTAGAACGAGAAGCGTGAGGGAGGGAGTGGTAGACACGAGAGGAGGGAGGTCTGACGTGGTGAAGAGATTGGGGTCTCAGGGCGGAGGCAAAGGCACGGAGGACGTTAGAAAGGGGCAGTGGGATTCCGCGTGGGAAAGCGGAGGCGTGGGGGGCACCGCAGAGACGGAAGCGTGGAACGGTCACTGTGGAGACTTGCCAGAGCAGGTTCATTTAACGTCACCTCTGTCAGCTCATGTCTGGAATTCACAAGAAACTCCTTTCTCTCTGTATCACCCAGGTAATTATTTAAGGGATGACAGGCCTAGTATCGTGGCTAG
Source organism: Carollia perspicillata (assembly GCA_004027735.1). NCBI lineage: Eukaryota > Metazoa > Chordata > Mammalia > Chiroptera > Phyllostomidae > Carollia > Carollia perspicillata. The sequence goes on from PVKM010040878.1 coordinate 12,646, forward strand.
AAAGTAGTGAGTGCTTGTTGTACGTCAGGACTGCTCCAGTAGTTTTGCATGAGCTATTTAATTTTTCACAGTCATATGAAGTGAGTACCATTCGTGTCCCCATCGTACAGATGAGGAAACTGAGCCTCACGGAGTCCGTCAGTCCGCAGAAGGTCACAGAGCCCGGCCTTTTCCCCTGCACCCCGACCTCTCCTTTATATATGCTAATTCATTCCATCTTCACTACCAAACCGGAAGTTAGGGACCATTGTACAGGCAAAGGGCCCGGGGCACAGAAACGTGAACCAAGCTTCCCAGGCCACAGAGCTGGGAAGCAGAGGACTTGGTGTTTCCGTTCGGGCAGTTTGGCTGGAGCCTGGACTCCTGAGCAGTGAGAAGGCCACGTCTGCCCCTCCTCCTGTTCTGCCTCCGCCGGCAGTACCAGCACCTGCTGTCAGCCGGACCCCGAGTACTTGGGCATCGTCAGTTATGAGGCTGCTCTTTTCATGGCCGCCACGCTTCTGGTGCTGTTGCAGGATTTGTAGTGCGGTCACTGCCGGGTCTGCCTGTGTGTCATTATTGCAAACAGCACTGCACCCACTTCATCATGCAGCTTCCTCGTTCTCCTCTCCCATTTCGTCGTCGTCCTCCTCCAAAGCCCCCCGTGTTCATCACCCTAGTCCTGGC
>PVKM010040879.1:0-13309 GCA_004027735.1 Carollia perspicillata
GTTCTCCTTCATTAAAATCCCTTTCTCCAAGTGCTTAACTGGAGCATTACTGTTGGAGTCGAAACATGCCTAAATATCTTCAGTCTTAGGCAACCCTCCTTTGAAGTCATGTCCCACTTCATTTATACCCTCATTTTGTTGCTCATTTTATAGCAAAATTTCTGAAGTTATCCATTCATATATTGTGAAACTTCTCTACTTTCATTCTTCCCTAAACTCATGTAAATCGAACTTCTATATCTACCACCCTGTTTAAACTTTCATCATATTGTCTCTAATAACCAATACTTTGCCAAAAGTGGCCTATATTTCTGTCTTCATTTCACTAGATTTAAACAATATTTGACAGAGTATATGACTCTTTCCTTCTTGAAACATTTTCTTTTTCTGGCTTCTATGATGCTAAATGTCTTAGATTTCATTTTTTCCTAATGGATTACTTCTGCTTCTTTTGTGCAGTTCTGAGTGCCTTTGCCCGACCTTTAAAAAATCAGTGTACTATATATATACATCTGGTTTCTCGGAACCTCTCTTTCTCTTTCCTTTTTTTAAAGTCTCTACTCTTTTGTTAGGTAATTTCACCTAGTTTTACAACTTCAAATTTAATCTCTTTGCTGGTGAATCCTAAGTCTATTGTTTTCACCTCAATCTCTTTTCTCTGAACCCCAGTCTCATGGGCTAACTCTCTGTGACTTCTCCATTTGGATTCTTAATAAGTGTCTCAGTTATTAAGTGTTCAGAACAGAGGACTCAATCCCAATGTATAAGTTCCCCAGTCTTTCCCATATGAGTGAATGTCAATAACCATTTAATGGTTCAACCCAAAAACACAGAACTCAATTTTTATTCCTTTCTTGCTCTCACCTCTGATGAACATCTCTGCATTTTATAAACTCGTCCTTCAGAACATCCTAAAATTGCCCACTCTTTTTTATCTCCAAAGCTACCAGTAAGTCGAATGCTGATAATTGAAGTGGCTCGAACTAATTTTCATTATGTTTCCCTACTCCCAATTGTGTCTACAAAACCAGTGTTTATATAGTATGGCAGGAACTTGGAATCATATGCTATCTCTCATATCCTTAAAAAATTTCCAAAGACACACATTTACCCTTAAAATAAAATTCATATTATTAGGTTATGAAATTCTACATGATCCAATCCCTGCTAATCTCGCTGATTTTATTTCATTTTATGCCTTCCTCCTATTATATCAGGATCTTGGCCTAGCATTTTTTTTCATCTTGGAATGGTTTTTCTAGATTTTTAAATGGCTGGCTTCTCCTCACTGCTCAGTCTTGGTTTAAATATCTGCTCAGAAAAAATATTTTCTGAGTATTCAATTTGAAGTAACTCCATGTTACAGCATACCCTTTTATTTTCACCATAGAGCACTTGCCACTCTTCGTTTTGGCCTGTATAAATTCTGTTTTCAAATGGAATATAGCTCCATGAAAAGATGGATCGTATATGTTTGTCCTTTGTTAGATTTTCAGTGCTTATAAAATGACTTGGAAAGATGAGTAAGTGAATGACTAGATAAGTGATTGTCCTTCATGAGCTGTAGAAAAAAAGGTTGGAAATGGCTTGAAATAGATGGAAGGATAGTTTCAATTTATTAAAAGATAAAAATTATACTCTTTCAAATTAACTTAATTATTTTTGGTTAACCTAATCTAGGTTAAAAACAAAAGAACTACATAGATATCTTGCTAAGGAACTTGTTTTAAAGAATTGAAGACAGTGAGTTGCAATTATACTATTGATTACTTTTATGCAGATAAATGCTTCTAATGAGCTTGAGTAATTCTTTTAAATCAGGTAAATGTTTCTCCTGAATTCATTTCTTTTACTTTCCTTTGGCTTGGCAAATTTTATTTTTTATCCTTGAATTTCACCTTAGTCTATAACTGAATAATTATACATTTTTAATTAGTAGAGTCTGAAATAATGCAATCATGTAGCAATATGGAAATTTAAAAAATATTTAGTATATAAAAGCTGTTTTCTGAGTATCATACCTCTTTTTTCATCATGTTGCTTTTAAAATTTTAAATTTGCTAATCATGGAGTAGTAAAAAATATTTTTAAAAGGTGCATATCAATTGATTTTTGAAAGGTGTCAAGTCTTTAAGGTGAGGTCATGGATATGTAGTACTATTTTGCTACCAGTTTTGTATTCTTATAGTTTATCATCTATTGGTGACACTATCATTTTCTGATCTTTTGAAAAGAATTTATTAAAATCCTCTCAGAGTGATTCCCTTCCACAAATATGTATCAATCACTGGTTATGTTTAGGCACTGGGTTTTGATACTCTGTATTCACTGATGAGCTATACAGAGTCCTTAAGCTAAAATAACATGTGCTCTAATTGGGACAGGTGGATAAGTAGCAGGCAATAACTAGTGTGATAAAAATGTAAAAGACTTAACTAAAGGTGCTATATCAAAAGGACTTCTAATCCTAAAAAGGAGGAAGTTAGAGACATCATCCCAAGAGAAATGACACTAGTTTTGAGATTTCCAGGATGTCGAGTAAATGTTTGCTAGGTAATGTAAAAAGGAAAGAATATTTTTGACAGAAGGTTCAACTTCAAAGGCTTAGAAGTTAGGTTGATAGAACATAGAGCAGATTGATAGAATGTAGTGATATAATCAGGGCTACAGTTTGGAATAAGAGAGGGGCACTGGCAATAGATGAGTCTGCAGATTTGAGCAGAGGTCAAATCATCAAGACCTTAATGAGTATGTTGGGGGTGTATATCAATTGTGTAAGATTGTGGATGCAGATTCCAGTCCTGGCTCTGTGTCTCCTGACTGTGGTTTTTTTCTGCAACTTACATAGCAAGCTGACTCATTTTATCATCTCTGTAATGTTAATAACACAGTAGAATTTTTTTTGTTTTTTATTGTTGTTCAGGCACAGTCGTCTCCACTTTCTCCTTACCTCACCGCATCCCTACCTCCCACCCTAAATCCTACCCACCTTTGGCTTTGTCCATGGGTCCTGTATAAATGTTCCTAGATGACCCTTTGGGGAAGTAGAAGCTTTCTTAAAAAGTCAGTGATAGCCCTGACCAGTGTGGCTCAATTTGTTGGGTGTCATCTGGCAAAACTATAGGTCACTGGTTTTGAACCCTGGTCAGGGCCTGGGATGCAAGTGCAGTCCCTGGTCAGGGTGCGTACAAGAGGCAACCAACTGATATTTCTCTCTTACATTGATGTTTCTCTCCCTCTCTTTTTCACTCCCTTCCCATCTCTCTAAAAATAAATAAATACAATCTTAAAAATAATGTTAGTGATAAATCAAAACAGTGATGCCTATAAACCTTAAGCATTTGATTATAGTTTGCCAATAGTTTGGAGAAAAGTAAAAAAAAAATAATAATTCTTTTAGAATAGATCTACCAATTGGACATCCATGTGTTCTTTCGTAAACTGCACACATTATATATTTTCGATGATTCTCAGTCTTAGTTTCTTTAAAATGAGTGAGAATCTAGACATGTGGGAGGCAATCTGTGCAATCTTTCTCCATTTTTATTGTTCCCAGCACTTTACAGCGGCTGCACAAATATGCAATCCAACAGCTATTCTTTTTATTGACTCATCTTTATTTGGCTCCCAAAATATTCTACTTAGTGTTGGTAGAAAACAAGTTTCTTTCTTTAGGAACTTCTATCTTTTTGGCTTACAAGTTATTTAAATAATGTAGTTTTAAAACAATGACAACTGACAAAAGGCTCAGAATCCAATTCAACTGATTCTTAGTAGCATAAAACTCAAACATTGTGTAGAGAAATAAATACATGTCAGTATACTCTGCAGTATTATGGAGCAGCTTAGCAGCTACAAGTGTTTGGTGCATGATGAGACTTAACTAGGTTTTATAGGAAGAGTGGACGATGTTGATTCATTTAGGCAGCCCTTTAGGTGAATGATGTTTAGAGGGTTCTCTGTAATAGCATCTGCCTTATAAAGTTTAGGAAAGAGTTTAATGAGATTGCATGGAAACAACTAACAGAGTGCCAGCAGCATAGTCAATATTTAAAATATATTATTTCCATTTCATATTTATTATAATTTAGCCCTTAGTAGGAAAAATTAAATAACTCTCTTTGGTATTCAGTTTTAGGCCAGTAAAAAGCCCATGCCATGACCCTGTGGGAATTGGGAAAATCACTCCATCAGAGCAAAGTCCTTCAGGTACATGGCTTTTGTGTGAATTAGAAAAGCATGTTCCTTATCCCAAGAATATGTCATGGCACCTGGCCTATCGGCTGAAAGTCAGTTCCTTCTTGTCCTCTTAGTTAGATGCCTTTGTGTTGTTAACAATGGCAAAATCCTATATTGCAGGTCTGGATCACAACCCCAGTCTCTCTAAAATAAAGTTGTTCACGTTTTCAGGGAACTGATCTGCCAAGGTCAGGGGGATTCAACCTCTCCTACTTTCAGAAAGAGAAATCCTTGTTCTAGGGGATCAAATATATTCTTCCCTTTTCATACCTGTACAGCTAGTTTCTGTATTTCTACCAGTATACTCAATAGAAGTTCACATTGGTGGGAGAAGTTCTTTTATATTTCTGTCTGGGACAGAAAAGATGAGGACTGAGTGTTGATACAGGAAGTCTCTCAGCTAACAAAAAAGTATATCCATAATGCATGACGTTTCTCCTTCAAACAAGATGACAGAAGAAAAGAGAAATATGGACTAAATCAGGTTCCCATACTTCTCTTATTTGGATAGAGAAGTGAATAGCTTAACTCTGGACTGTGTTTTGCATGAGTTTACTTGTAAACCTGGGCAGACTTTGCTTGTTTTGCCTCTCAAATGTTGCAAATTTTGTGAGGCAAAGGATGTTTTATTTTTACATATCTTAAACATGGGGATTCAGCCATCCTTTTTCTTGGGTTTCCTGCTTATACATTCAGTTCAGACTTACAAAATATTAAGTGGGATATTTTTTATCACTTTGAAATAACATACACAGGCAATGACAGGTTAGCTGAATTCTTAGTTGAGCTTAAAAGATTTTCCCCAGTATTTGGGGTATAAACAAATGTCCTTCAGTGCAAGCCATACCTTTCTACCTCACGTCCTTCTTTTGCTGAATACACTTCGATTCAAAATGGGGTTATGTTTGCTGGGGTTTTGTTCATTACCAGGCAGTGGTTTGCTCTGCAAAATTTTCTAGGAACTGGGAGGCCTGGCAACAAGTTCTGCAAACCCTGGTAAAGGGCTGAGGTATATGTTGACTTCGAAGGCACTGCCTTGCCTTATGGCTTTGGGAAGACTTTTGATTATTTTAGGGAGGGCTCTGGGCAAAGGGGAAAGTAACAGGGGATTTGCTGATAAACACAGGGTTACTAAAAACTGAATCAATCGGTAAAAACAAAAAAGATGTCTATTTTAGCAGGATTTAAAAGAAACTATTTGTTATTTTCACTTTTTAAATGCCAAGAAAATAAATATTCTATACACCATCTTTCAGTTTTTATATTTTTCTTGTTTCTAATTTTATCTTTCTTCAGTTTCTCATATTTCCTATTTTATTCTTTTACAAAATATGTTCTAACCTGCCTACCCAGAAGTGATACTCTCTGGGTCTCTGAATGCTCTCCCTTAAGCTACTTATGTTTTCCAGCTCCAATAGGCCAATGTGTGCATATGACTTTACTTTCCTGCTAAGTTGTGAGACTCTTGAAAGCAGGACCGGTGCCTTGTGAAGACATTGCCTTTGGAGGCTATCCCACAAAAACTGGAATAAGGGAAAAAATGTAAGTGAGGGAATGAGTGTCTCTGTTGTGGACATGAGCACAGCATTGTAGACGCCCGCTCCTGAGTGCTGTAAAGATGGAAATGCTGCAGGACAAGCACGTCCTGCCTGACACAAAGTTTTAGGAAACCTTAGAAACGTCATTAAAAAGCAACGATTCATAGAACATAAGGTTTGTTTTTAACAAAACACGAAGACAACTGAAAATCTTCAAGTTCAATTACAGAACGAAATGGCAGAGGTTGGGATGAAAACCAGTTCTTCGTTAAGATTTTTGAGGTATTCTGTCCTCTGGCAGGAGATAGGAACAATTTGGCAGACCATACAAAAGAACACAGCCTCAGGCACATAGGAATCGGTTTTACTGGCAATGTAGTAAAAGGAAGTGTTTACCCTAAATCTATGAATGCCTATTTCATTAAAATGGATAGGAGATGAAGTACCTATACCAGTCTGATTATTCACAGTCAGAAATATCTCATTTCTTCTATGATATTTCTCATTTCTTAAAATATTGCCATTCAGTCATTTATGTATCATAATTACTGGTCAGATAATTTTTATAGGAGGTTAAAGAAAATTCTGCCAGCCTCATGTTAGTAGTTCAACTTTCTTGTACAGAAAACTGACAAATGCTGGAAAGGTCTGGGTTTCATTTTAATGAAGCCTACTTAGTTGCCAGAGGAGAAATAAATCAAATTAATATAAAAAAGAAGGACTCAATGCGTGGACACAGCTCATTGTGCCCTATGGAACACAATGACAGAAAGTGCACTCAGGACTTCAACAGGATGGAAACAATTATCAGCAGGCTCCGAGGTTGCCAATGTCCTGATCTCTCTCTCTCTGTCTCTCTGTCTCTCTGTCTCTCTCTCTCTCTCTGTCTCTCTCTCTCTCCCCCCCCCCACCCCACCTCTCGCTCTGGAATTCTTGGTCTCTCGTTTTGGCTTCTACTTTCAAGTCTGTTTGATTTTGTCTCTTTATGCTTCTCTGGGCATATAATGGAAGATCATTTCCTTACAGCTGCTAAATTTAACTGTTTTTAATTCAACTAACCAGCATAACTAGCATCCATCTCTTATAAAAAACAAGCTTCTAGGAGAGTTGTTGTTAATGGTTCAGCTTAGTGCACAACTTCTCCAATCAAATGAGGTCAGGGAATGTCAGGTTTGGCTGTCAAGGCTTGTCCGTTTGGAGAGAAGTGTAGTTCTTAACGAAGGAGGGAGGTCATGGGTTCAAGAGACACTTAAAGAAACACATTCCTACCAATGTTAGATGAGGGCACCATCAAGTAGGGAAACAATTCTCAAGTGGGACAATAAGTTAGTAGTTGCTGTAAAGTATTCCTGAATGCATAATACTTGTGCATGGTTAATGTATAATGCCTCCTGGCTGCCTATACACAAAAGGCTCAGCAAGTTGATAGAATATTCCCCAGCTTGGGAAATCTACTAGTCTCACCAGTCCCTCTTTACTCAGGTGAAAACTACTCCAAAGAAAAGTTATCAGGAATGCAGTGATACAGACACACTTAGGGAGAATGCCCACTTGATGATGGAGACAGAAACTGACATGCTAAAGCTGCAAACGAAGGAACAAGGATTGCTGTCAAATCACCAAAACTAGAAAGATACAAGGAAGGGTTCTCCCCTACAGGTCTGGGGGGAACTCAGCCTTGCTAACACCTATTGTGGATTTCTAGCATCCAGACCTGTCAGACAATAAATTTATGTTGTTCTAAGCCACCCAGTATGTGGTACTTTGTTATGACAACCCTAGGAAACTGATACAATATATTATAGGAAAGACTATAATCTCAGAGTCATTGCTGGTTCTGTGTAATCATTTGTTAGATGTGTATCTTGAAGGATGACTTTGGACATGCTACTTCTCATAGCAGAATGACAATAATTTAGATCAGGAGTAGAAATCTTGGGGAATTGGATGAGAAAATAAGATGGGAAATTGAAGAGAGTGAAATAAACCAGCAAGATGATCATAGTAAGAGACTGAGGCAGTTAAAGACAAGGGGTGGGGAGAAAGCCAGGGGGAGAGTGCTAATGGAGCTTTTAGTAAGGGAGGGTTTAATACAGTCGATATTTATTATTTATGGATTCTGTATTTGTGAGTTTGCCTGCTTGCTAAAATGTACCTGTAATCCCGAAATTCGTACTCCCAGCAATTTTGTGGTCATTCTCAGACATGCCAGAATAGCAAAACAAAAAATAAAATCGTTGGACAAGCTTCTTCCCAGCTGAGGTCAATGAACAAAACCACCTTGTTTCAGCTCTCACACTGTGAACACGTGTGGGTGTGTGGTTTTTTTTTTTTTTTTTGCCGTATATGTAGCACCACATTCTTCGTATTTTTGTTGTAATATTGCTGTTTGAAATGAGCCCAATGCACAGTGCTAGGTGCTGTCCTGTGTTTGTAAGTACAAATATACTGTGATACGCGTCACAGAGAAAAATACGTGCTGTGCTAGGTAATCTTTATTTACACAGGAGTTATAGTGCCATTGGCTGTGTGTTCAATATTAGTGAATTAATATGTATGTAAAATAAAGTGCCTTTAAACAGAAATATGCATAAAGCAAAGGTAGGGGTTAAATGGGTGATAGAAATGCAACCAGAGACTCACAGGACCTTAACCCTGTTCTCTCCTGGTAGCAATGATTTAATATTTGCTAATTCAGTGTTCAGTTTCGAATAACTACTGCAAATAATGAGAACCAATTGTGTATGATTAAAGTTTGTTTGCTTTTAATGTGAGGTGTAACCTCTCCTCCATGATTCCCAAAACTTCAGCAAAAATTCTGCAGATTTATATCTGTGGTTAATTTTGGGCTGATGGATGGAAGAGGAGGGTGAGGACAAGCAGAGCCCTGTGTTCTGGCGGGGATCAGAGCTACTGTGAGGAAATGGACTCAGGAAAGGAGACAGAAAGTTAAGGACAGCAGGAATCCTAAGCTGAAAGTTAACCATGTGAGGCTCCCTGAAGTTGAAAAAATATTTTGAAGAGCATGAGATCTTCCACAAGATGTCTGATGAGGGTCTGAGAAATTTGTCATTAGATGTTAAGTGTCTTGTATTTGGAATAACAAAGATCTTATTTGCTGTGTCTTGGTTCTTGACCGCTGTGAAACTGGTTCAAGCTTTAAGATAGATTCACTTCAAAAACTTTGCACAGGCATTATTTATGCTAAAAAAATCTTTTAAATCGAGATTACCATAACGGAGGTTGCAGACATCTCAGCACCATCATGGCATGAACCTCACTGTAAAATGATTTTGTGTACAGCTCAGCTTCTTCATTTAGACCGTGAACAACTTGAGGCAAGAACCATGACAACTCATTTTTTTATCTCAGCCATGTAGTTTGCTGGTGGACATAAAGAAGGAACTCAGCTAAATAAAACCTTATTTTTTTATTTGTTGCATCAAGTTCTTATATTTATTGTTGTAAGTGGAATGAGCATAGCAATTAAGAGCTCGGATTTGAGAGTCAAGAAGACCTGGATTTGAGCCCTAAATTACATGGCCTCAGACAGATTGCTTATGTCTCAAAATCCTGGTTTCCTCATCCGTAAAATATGGACAACAGTAGTATTTGTCTTATAGGGTTGTGAGTATTAAATAAAACTGATAAGTGATGTCCCTAGCACAACATCCAGCACATAAAATGTCATTCAACAAATAATGACCATAGAAGCAGTGCAATGTAAGCAAACATACAGGGAGACAGGATTGGTTGGGGGGTTGTGATAAATTATGCTACCTGCAGAGTAGAAGACAGAATTGAGTCCAGCACACTAGAGCAGGCATGATAGAGACGATAAATCCATACATAACCTAAAGTATCCTTGGGGAGCCCTTCTGTGATTGCCTTCTGGAACGACTCCTTTGTTCCCAGAAACAACCCCATCTCTTGATTCCCAAGGCCACCTTGTTGGCATACAAGCTTCCATGGAGGCTTCAATATTAATGAGCCCTCTGTTGGTCATGTACAAGGTGGGGATAAAGAGAAAGACTAAAGCAACGGTTCTATTAAAAGGTCATGGCTAGTTTAGGGTTCCTGGAGTTGTAAGATTTGACCAAGGTGAGCTTGAGTCCAAGCGACACTGTAAAAATTTATTCACCCCTATAAGAAACATTTTTAAGTACCTATTTTGTGTCAGTTACTGTTGTAGACACTGAAAATACATCAGTGAATAAGCTGACAAGGTTTCTGCACTTACAGAGCTTACATTCCAATGAACAGTCTGACAAGAAACACATAAACAAGATAAATAAGAGTGATGGGTAGGGATAGGTGTGGTGATGATCAGAGAAGGCCCGTCTGAGGAAATGAGTTTTGAACTTGAAGCTGAAAGATGAGAAAAAGGCAGAATCCTAGGAGACTGGTACGCCCAAAGCTATCCAGGTGGAGAGATCGACAAGGGCTAATTCATGCCTTGAAGGGGAATCAACTTGGTTACTTGGTGTACCCTGGGGCAAAGCGAAGACCAGTGTGATTAGAGCATAGTAAAAAAGGAGACAGTGTAGGAGTTTAATGAAAAGAAATGTACAGAAGCTAGGATATTACAGGCTATGACAATGAGTTTTGTTTAATTGCAATTGGAAGTCATTGAAAGAAACTGAAAAGGTAGGACTTGGTATAAAAAGTCCATTTGTTTTCTTTTGTGGTGAGCAGTGTTAGAGGAGGTTATCAAGACAGTTTGACTGCCAGTTGACCAGGGAGCAGGATCCAGGCAATCAGACACTCCTAACCTACTTCCCAGCCCTTGGAATGTACATTCTGTCAACTGCTCCCACAGCTGGAGCCATGTCAAGGATGCAGCCTTGAGAGAACAATGAGTTGTTGAAACCATCTGGATGGTATATGTTACTGAACCCAGTTAAAACCTCTATATAGCCTTAGAGATTCTGATGAGCGGGTGTGGAGATTTACTGGCCTTTGGTTGCCCCAGACAAGCTTTGTAAATAAGTGCTTTTGCTTATTAAGCCTTCCAGCTACCCATTTGGAGTAGTCTGCCTTTTCCATCACTATCTTCTTGCATTCTGTATCTGGGAGCCAGTTTGTGAACCAACAAACTGTGGGGATAAGAGTGGTGAGAAAACAGGGTATGAGAGAAATCGTTGGAAGTTATTACAGACGTCTAGGAGACAGATGATAGTGACTTGGACTAGAGTTATAACAACGGAGATGGTGGGAGGCAGTTGGCTGCACAATATAGTTTAAAGATAAAGCTAATAGAAATTGCTGATGTATTGGTCAGAAATTGAGAGAAATTATGGGTATAATAAAGGGCATGATTATAAAAAAGACATTTTTGTAGGTGCTGTCAGAGCGAGAATGCAGGACTCTAACTCCTACTGGCTCTGTGTCTGGGGAGCTCCCTTGGAATCAGCCCGAAGTGCTGAAAGTGCCTTGGGCCCTAAATGAGAGGAACACAATGCAAGTCACAACAGAAATGATTTTTCTGATTTTGTGCTCCAAAAATATTTTTTCTGATTACCTCAGAGAACATGATCTAGGGGAGTAGGCGGGATCCTATTTGGTTCTAAACAACTTTGCATAGTTATATGTTTGGTCTTAGTTGTATATGAGACATGTAACTCCATACAGGGGCACACAAAAGTCTGTATTGAACTTGTACAGAAATGTGTGTCTCTGACTAAAAGCCTTCTTCAAGCTATAGTTATTGGTCTTATTTCTCCTGTAAGTTAACCTCCTTACTGGATTTACTCTGTTATCTACATTATCAACACAGGGAGGAAGTGCTTTCTTCAGCCTCAATAGTGTTTCAAAAGCTTCAGTAGGGTTAATGAACTTCAGGATTCAGTTCTCCCAGAGTGAAAGGATCCAGAACTCTCTCAATTGTGAGCAATAAAATCCACGCCCACCCAAATTGCCCAAACATCTGCTCTTCTAAGTTAAGTTGATAAAAATTTCTCAGTGGGCTTCTTTTAAACAGTCTTTTTCTTTTCCTCTCAACTCATTTTTTAATCTCCTTCTTATTCCGCTTCTTAATCCCCCTCCTACTTTTTTATTTTCCTAAATTATACTCTCTTCCAATATGCTAGTGGGGTGCATACATAAATTGTTGTATGGTCTCCTCTACTTACCCAAGGAACAAATCAGACATTGCTGCTCTCAAATGGGGTAGCGGGAATCCATGTACATTCTACAGGCTCCGAGACATGCTGGTAAAACTGTTCGGCTTCACTTCACAGCTACCACATCACAGTGGTAAAACTGACAGTCCATACCTGGTCAACTGAGATTTTGCTGGTCTCTGAGTCATGATGGGCTAGCAGGCCTGGTGACGTGGGGGCAGGGGGAGTCACATTCAAGACATTAGCTCTGAAAGGTAACTCGCTGATATCAGACACTCAGTGTCCTCCAGAGAGGTCGCCACCTGTGTGCCCTTCATTAGGCACTCGCAATCCTCCTTGACAGCATTTTCCAAAACATGTAACATGCTCTTCTGAGTGTGTTCCAAAAAAAAAAAAAAAAAACAATTTCATGGTCAATGCCTTGGAAAATTTGGGGTTAAACAAATTGCTTTAGTGCATGAATTATCAAAACTTTTAATAGCTAAAGCACTTATTTAATTCCGAAGTTTTTAGAACTGACGGGTTATAATGAAGATGACTACAAAGCCCCTTTATGAAATATCTCAGGAGGAAAGTGTTCTATACCCTGCTGTTCCACAATTATTGAATCACCTATGCCTTCTGGGAGAGCTAACTTTGACAGCCTTCGAAAGAGCAGTGGTGAGGACAATGGAAGCAACTTAGCCAATTGATTTCTATCTACCCTATGGGTAGGTACCATGAGTTTGAAATAAAAGAGTCTCTCTCTAGAGGCACATTATTTTACTTAAGTCAATTTTTGAAAGTAGTTTAATAAGAAGGACTTCTACAGATGGAAAAAAATGACATTGAATGAAAACAAGGTTTATGGACAGTTAGTGATTGCTCAAGCTTTGACCTCTGACAATGGTTCCCTTTGATTTGAGTGCTATAATTTTCTTATAGTAGGGGAAAGAAAGGTTTAATTTCTTAGCCTCTCTTTATCTCTAATAAATTTACTGTGGAGACAGTGAGAATTGTTCTTTTCTTACGCGATGTTGAGAGGTAAACTGTGGCATTGTAAAAGATTGTCCAGAAGCAAAATTCAACATTTATTAAGTTTGCACTGGTTGTACCCTAAAGGTCTTGCCTTATTCTGGTCACTATTTCTTGTGTTATGCTAAGAAATGTCTTGTGCCTGAGAGCCAGCTGCTGATAAAGTATAGGAACAAAGTCAAATATGTACTGCAGCCATGTAAAGGAAGTGGATAGAACTAATAATTTTATTAAATTTTCAGAAAGAATACTTCTAGAATAAAGCCCTAGGCAATGGGAAACGTAATGACGAGGGATAAAACCATCATACAGTTGACTTTACAATGATTGCTTTGCTCTACAGAGCAATATCATAGCCTGTGACTCAGGGGTTCTGTTGGATCGAGGAAGATACCC
>PVKM010040880.1:0-13330 GCA_004027735.1 Carollia perspicillata
TCTGACCCCAGCAAGTCTGAGAGGTGAGTGGACACTGTGGATGTTGAAGCTGTCACAAGGCTATCCTGTTAACACCTACAGTATCCACTTTGGGGGAGGTTACATGCTAGAAAGTGATCCCATGTGGCCTAGGGGAATTTGATAGTCTCAGTTGTGTTATTTCTTTGATTTTTTTTGGTGGGGCAGGTGGAGTGGGAACCTAATTTCAGGTGTCTGTTTCATAATCTGTTGCACAATCGGAGTTATGACTGAAGACCTATTTCAAAACTGAAACTTCTCTCCGTCCTAAAAGCCCTAGGCAGATAAGTGTCCTTCTTTCACTAGAAATTCTTTATGAAACCTGGAGGAATGGAAGATTCTGGTAATTCAGTAACTTCTACCCTGCCTTGCAGATGTATTGAGTTAGAGCAGTGATTCTCAACTGAAGGCAGTTTTGTTCCCCAGGAGACTTTTGACAATGTCTGTGGACATTTTCACTTGTCACAACTCTGTGTGTGTGTGTGTGTGTGTGTGTGTGTGTGTGTGTGTGCGCTACTGGCATCGGGTGGGTAGAGGCCAGGGATGCTGTAAACAGCCTGCAGTGCACGAGACAGCCCCTCTGCCCCACAGCACAAAGTTACCAGCCCCAAATGTCAAGAATGCCTAGGCTGAGAAACCCTGAGTGAGAGGAGGTGAAAATGTGAAGTCCGTTTACATTCAGGAGAGTTGCCTGGGTGCTTTTAACAAAAGTAGGGTATTAAACTTCATTTCTTGGCTTGATTTCAAGTGGATAATTATAACTTGTCTACCTAAAATTTACACTTCATTTTTAGCTGGTGTCTTCCCCCAGTTTGTGCATAAATGGGCCCAGTATGATTGTATTCCTGACAACAGGGCGACCTTCTGTGTCTGAGTCCGTTACAGGCCACAGTGGGTGAAAGGGTTGGTCTTGAAGCGGTTTGAAACCTTTGGGGGATACACAGCACTAAAATGGGAAACTCAGTACATTATTGTCATTATTAATTATTAGTAATATTTCAGCACTCATTCAGCCACTCTGAGCATCCCCACAGGATTGCCATTAGTACGATGGTCAAGATCAGATTCCCGACCTTTGGTCTAACCAGACGCAGCCCAGAATTAATATGTGAGCCTTTAAAACTAGGGAGCGAAGGCTCTGCAGCCCTGGCGGCTGCTCCCAGCCTCTGGGAGAGGCTGCACCAGCAACACCCAGATTCAAAGAGAATCTTCAATCTTCTATTTGTACTCACCATTCCCAAATTTAGAGCAGAGCAGCACATACTTGTCTATTGCTTCGAGGCAAGAGCAAATTTTGAAGGTATTGAATTGACTCTTACTTAAGAAAACAGGACAGCCCAGAAACGTTCAGGGCAAGGCTTCGCCTCTCCCTTTCCTCACTTTTTAAAGGCTATGATCCTTTAGAGTGGCAACATTTAAAATCAGAAGTTGGCTGCCTACTCATGGACAAACCAAATAACTACCTTTCTATAAGCCACACAGATTAGTTTGTGAAACCGGATTTTTTTTTTCAAATATTTTTACATTAAACAAGCCTGGACAGCTACAGACAGGTATAAAAGGAGCAGGTTGGGCTTTCTTTTTTTCCTTCATACAGTTTATTTTTTGGGGGAGGAGAGTTGTTTATTTTCCCTAGGATTTCTGTATTGGGAAAGATAGTATGAATCTCACCTGTAGTAATCTGGACTTTTGGCAAAGTATAACTTCGGGAGTGTGAATGGTGGTATATGTTGTTTCTCTGCCTTTCTTTGTCTTTCTTTGTCTTTCAAGACATCTAAGCCTTGCCACAGCACCTTAAGGTGGGTGCTACTTGTAGCCTCTATTTTACAGGAAACTGAGGCTCGGAGAGGCCAGATAGTCTACCCAAGGTCACAGAGCAGAAAGGCTCCCCTGGAATTTGAAACAAACCCTCTGTCTCTGGAGCCCTTGCTCTTGACCTGCTCCAAACAAACAAACAAATAAACAAAATAAACCATGAATAAGTCCTGGCCAGGTGGCTCAGTTGGTTGGAGTGTTGTCCTGTACATCAAAAAGTCGCAGGTTTGATTCTCGGTCAGGGCATGTACCTAGGGTATGGGTTTGATTCCTGGTCGGGGCATGTATGAGAGGCAACTGATTGATGTTTCTCTCACATCAATGTTTCTCTTTCTCTCCATTCCTCTCTCTCTGAAATCAACAAATATATCCTTGGGTAAGGATTAAAAAACATAAATATTAGCATATGGTAACTAAATAGTTTGTTTTTAAAAATATTTCATGCTATTTTCACATTCATCACCTCTTTTGTTCAGGAGGCATGACAGTGACTACACTCCTGGAAGGTGTCTCTTCATAAAGTGAACTTTGGAAATGGCAAGACGCAGCCATACACACTCTCTTCCCAGTGCCACATCACAGAAGGCTGACTTGAGCAAATCTGGTGCCTGAGAGATCACCTGTTTATTCTCCTCCTGCCCAAAACGAATTTAGATGGTGGGTGTTTTAGGTTTTCTTTTCATAACGCTTTTCTTTTTCTACACTTTTCCAGAACACGATGCAATGGACACCCTTTTGAAGTCTAATTATACCTCTGGCCTTGCACTGCACTGAGTGTTTTACTTGTGGCTGTGTTTCTGGAGGCTGAGAGCATGGCAGGAAGGGCATGTTCATCTTGGAACTGATACTCGAGAAGTGAGTTCCTCCCTTGAACATGGCCTGAGATGTATCACCACCCCATCTGGAAGTCCAATCTCGGGTACACAAGGGGCCGACTGTAAATTTTAACAGTAAAAGGGAGAAAAAGCCATTAATTTGGATAAAAGCTGATGAGGCAAAGCACAGCCATCTCTCATTTCTTCCTGTTTTAGTACCCATATGTCCCTCCGCTGCCTCCCCACTCATTCACAATGGGGGAGGATCAGAATAGTTAGCAAATCACCACCTTCCACAATGTCTGTTGTGGTCTCAAGATGGCCTTTCTGCATCAAGTTGGAAGTGGAACAAGCTGATAAGGTACAACCATTCTCTGCTTATGAGACATGTGGCAACTTGTTGGCATGGGCTATGAGGCCCTTTGAAATTGGTTTCCAACCCTTGTGTCTAGCTATAGCACCTGCCACTCTCTACCCTGCAGCTACACCAGATGGTGTGTCCCCTTTTACTCCAGGTGAGGGACAAGGCAAGTCAAAGCCACATTTTAGACTTCTGAGGACTGGTTTCCTACTTCCTCTAGGCTGCAACTTTGAGCCTTAGAAACAAGACTAGGATGAATGCTGTGGTCCTAAGATGACCAACTTGGAAAGCTCGAATCTGCAAGAGACAGGGAATTTAAGGTAGGAGGCATTTCATGCCTCTGCTCAGTCCATCTGCATGGCTCCCTCATCCCAGGATGCCTTTCTTTCTTTATCTCTGGAATTATATTTTTCTTTCCGTATCCAATCATCTTCCAGAAAGAAACTTTCCGTTCATGCTTTACTTGTTACCTTCTAGGCCCCAATCAAGTATAAATGAAAAGGGCTGCACACAACCTGGAATTTTTCCTGACAGTCTCGGGTTGAAAGAATCTATCTTCTTCTGTGCCTGTGTATGCGGTATAAACCTTACACTAGAAGTTCTAACTTGGGACTTGGAAAATAACAATGATTGCTTCACGTGGACAAAACCAAGGGGGAGGGTGGAAGCAAGGGAGGGAGTGGGTTTGGCTGGGGTTGGGGGGAATGGTGAGGAGAAAATGCAGACAACTGTAATTGAACAACAATAAAGTAATTAAAAAAACACAATGATTGCTTTATCTGTGGAACATCCAGAATAACCATAATAATAATAATAGTCCACCCAGATGAGTCAAACATTTGTTAAACACAAGCGTAGAGGTAAGTAAGCATGACCATGAAATGAGGCAGGTGGGTATGAGAAGTTTGTACTATTTTTATGGCTTTGTCATTTGTAAGTTTTTCCTAACAATTTTTCAGTCTACTTGAGGTTCTTCATTTTGGGCTCTGCATAGGTCTGACCCAAGGAAGGTGTCAAGTTTGCTACAGAGCTGCAGCAGAAGTCTCTGATATGTGACCTGTTTTCGGGTTTATGGATTACTCATGGCGACTGTCAGCTCTTAATATAGATAACAATTCGAGGCCATCCTAACCACTAGCCTAACTTCTTCCAAGGAGGCCTGTGGCTTTTCCTTGTGAGGTTTCCCCTTCTTTTCTTGCAGCTCAAAGGACCCTGTTTGCTTAGAATGATTAGGTACTGTGGACCCTGAAAAAGAAGGTATCTTCTAAAAAGGGTTCCTGGTGGCCAACTGGGCTATAAAAGACAAAAAACAAAAAAGAGAGCCTAGCAGCCATTTGTACACAGGGGCCTGTCACACAAACCACACTCCAGGAAGAAACCTGCATTTAGCTGCCTGCTTTCTGCACTGAACTGGCTGCCTGCACTGAATTTCTGCCATCCGAGCCAGCCCTTATAAAGGAGTTCCTGGTGTTCTATTTCAACCAATAGAACTGAGGCTTTCCCTGTTCAATTACAACTGTGCAGCTATATTCTCCATCACCATCTATCTTTACAGACCAATCAGAGTCTCTGTTCTGACCAATCTGGACAGTGCCTTTTGGATCAATCAAATTTACAAGAGGATAGACCAAACAGGGACGAAGGGTGGGGACTTCTGTCTATATAAGTCAACTGCCCTTTGGCTCTGGGAGTGCACTTTTCCTTTCCATCTAAGACTGAAGACTGTTTCCCCTGCTGGAGCCAAATACTGAAGATACCTTGCCAGCAGATACCTTCCCTCAGGGCTGAGTAGACTGGTATAAAGCAAAGCTGTCTAGCTGGAGAGGGGCTTGGCCCCAGGGCCTCCTGGCCCCCGGGCTGCCTCGTCCCGTAGCCCCTAACTGCTGTGTGGTTTCACAGCCATACTGCTTCATAAGTGAGCTCTAACACTGTTGAGCTGTTCTACAGCCTTGCTCTTCTTACAGCCATGCTGTATCACAGTTGAGCTGTTCGCACTAAATAAAGTTTCCTTCTTCACCACACCCCCACTTAGGGATTTCCTGTTGGTGTTAAATTGGTGCCAATGACCATCGGTTGAAATACGAGCCCTTTATTTAAGTATAGAAGGTTCTTTTTGTTTCTGGTAACATGCACTATTCTATTGTACGTTAAGTCCTAAAGCCAAGGTAGAGGACACTTACAACTCGCTGTCTACAATCTCTTCTCTCGTGCTTCCTGGGATCTTCTTCCCCCATATTCCTTCAAGCCCAGCTGTGGTGCCAACAGTGCGTCAGGCATTCCCCATGACCTGCAAAATCTATCTGTTAACAGGCGAGAGAAAACTTACAAACGCAGGCACAGCTATTTATTGCAGATCTATAACATTTCCATGGAAGGCAGTGGAAAAGGGTCAGGCAAGTGGAGTTTCATCCTTTATCTTATTCATATGCTGTCATTTTTCTTGTGAGAGAATCAGATCAGGGGCTGGAGGGCTGGTGAGGGTGAGAATGGCCCAATGAAGACTGAGTCCTCACATCTCTGGGCTGTAGGCATTGCGGAACTAGGCCGAAGGCCAAGAGAGAAGATGTCACAGCCCGTGTGACCACTTTTTACTTTCAACTCCTTGGACATCCATCAGCAGGGTTAGGACTGGTGGGTAATTCCCAGAGATCCTGCTGCTATGCTGGACACGACTTCTAGGGCAAAGAGTGTTTGCGGTTACCTGAAACTCCAAAAATGCCCATGTGATCATCTGACATGCTTAAAAAATGTGTTTTATTGTGGTAAAATACACACCATATAAGACTTACCATTTTAATATTTTTAAGTGTACAGGTCAGTGGTGTTAATTACATTCTCACTGTTGTGAGTTACTGCCATCCATCTCCAGAACTTTTTCACTGTCCCAAACTGAAATTCTGTCCTCATGACACACTAACTCACCATTTAGCCTCTCCCCAGCCCCTGGCACACAGCTTTCTACTTTCTGTTTCTAAGAATTTGGCTCTAGGAACTTCATATAAGTAGAATTGCACAGTATTTGTCCTTTTGTGACTGGCTTATTTTACTTGGCACAATGTCCTCAAGTTCATTCATGTTGTAGCTTGTGTCAGAATTTCCTTCCTCTCTTTCCGCCACATCTTCTGTGAGAATGAAGGCCATTCTCATCAGTCAGCATGTCGACCGACATTCCAGAAAATGTCAACGTCACTCTGAAGGGATGCACAGTTATTGAGAAGGGCCCCAGAGGGCCCCTGTGGAAGAACTTCAGCCACACCAATGCACAACTCTGTCTCCTTGGACAGAAAAAGAAGAGGCCCCGGGTTGACAAACGGGGAAATAAAAAAGGCACTGGGCACTGTTCGCACTATCTGCAGTCACGTACAGAACGTGATCGGGGTGCTACACTGGGCTTCTGCCACAGCGTGAGGTCTGTGTCCACTCACTTCCTCGGCAATGTCGCTATCCAGGAGAATGGGCCTCCTGTGGAAATCCGAAATGTCTTCGGCGAAAAATACATCTGCTGGGTTCAGATGAGGCCAGGCATTACTGGTTCAGTATCCCAAGGCCAGAAAGACGAGTTAATTCTCGAAGGTAAGAGTGATGAATTTGAATCAAATTTAGCTGCTTTGATTCAGCAAGATACAACCTTTAAAAATAGGGTATCAGAAGAATGTTGGATGGCATCTATGTTTCAGAAAAAGGAACAGTTCAGGGGGCTAATAAGTAATACCTAAGTTATCCAGCTATAGAAACAGCGAGATGCTGGATGACGTGTAAGACCTATTTGCAATGTTTTAAAGATCCAATGAAAGCTCTGTATTGAAAAAAATGTCCCTTCTTTTCTAAGGCTGAAAAATATCCCATTGTATGTACACACCACATTTTGTTTAGCCGTTCATCCACGGATGCTTGGGTTGCTTCCACCTTTGGCTGCTGGGACTGCTATGACGTGAGTGCACAAATATCTGTGACCCTTCTGACAGTTCTTGTGAGCATATTCCCACACGTGGAATTACTAGATCCCATGATAACTCTGTTTACTTTTTTGAGGAACTGCCATGTCGTTTTGCGTAATGGCTGTACTACTCTGACACTCTTGGTAGTGCAGGTCTTTGTAAGAGGCTGGCCTGGAGAAGACACAAATGTTCTTCTTTAATTTTTCAAGGAATTGATGCTGGGGGTGTTACCAAGTTTCTGCCTTTGGTCCCTGTCGACAGAGGGGAGAAGGCTGTCACTGCTCTTCTCAGGAAAACCAGGGACTACGGGGAGTTGTTGAGACGGGCTGGGCGAAGAAATCTGGTTTCAAAAACCCTGAGCTCCCAGGGCCAGAGCCTGGGCTCTCCCTTCCTCCAACATGAGCTGCCTCTCCTGCTGATGCCTCTCCTGTGGGTCAGGCCTGGGGACGGCTGGTGGCCACATTTGGGTAGCTAAGTTCTCTCATATCTGTCCTGCTGATCAGACATGGATATCAAGGACCTTCTCCGAGGTCCTTGTATACAGGACCATCCTCAGCCAGCAGACCACTGTGCCCGCATTTCCGACTTTTCAGCTGGCCATCTTCCTTTTCCTTTGGTGTGGCACTTCTAGAGAGAGGAGTGTCCGCTGCATGTCCGTCAAAATCCAATGAAGATTTCATTAAGAATGTGATGGCTGCATTCTTCCCCTCAGCCTCTCCCTTCCTGACCCCTGCCCAGTTCTTACTCAGAGGGCCAGAAGCACTGCTGACTTCAGGACACACTTTGTCTCTCCCATCCACATTAGGCCCTGTCAAAGCAGAGAAGTTCCCATGCCTGTCTCTCACTGAGAACAAGCAAATTGGCCTCTTGTCCTTTGGAAGGTGGCCTGAGGCTACACCTTGCCCCTCAGGCACCAGGCCAGGCTGGCCTTTCTGCGCTGCGGCCAGAGTTGCTGTGGAGTCCTCTGAAGGAGGGCTGCTGGAGAGGCAGGGAAGTGGGGGGCGCCGCTGCCCTGGCTGGAACTCTGTCGTGCAACGTCTTCATCACAGCTCACGGCAAGGTCACTCCTGAAGAGTTCTGCAGTGTTTCTCGTCAGGCTGCCAGCAGCCATGAGCCAAGCTGGCCACACCAAAGACTCCTGTCCATGCAGGATTAGCAGCAGGGACCTCATTATCCTCAGTGCTGACCTAGGACGTCTCTAAGAAACGAGTTCCCACCTGTATCTGCTTGCAAAGATGTGCCTCTTGCTTCCAAAGCATCAGCTGGCAAATTCATTAGGCTTTAGTGGCCTGGAAAGGAGGGTGCGGTTTTCTGAGCCATGGCCATGATTCAGATGGGAGCCGGAGGAGCTGTGCCCCCATCCCAGTCTCCTGGCCAGGCCAGGCCTCCTAGGTGTGGCTTCTTGGACGGAGTGAGGGTCTGTGGGTGGCAGCAGGGGTCCCTCTCTCCCTCACCTGGAATAGCACCAGGCAGAGGAGGCACTCAATGAAGACTGTCCCCAGCTGAGACGTTCACCTGCTGTTCTAGAGGACAGGCACTGCTGGGAAGTGACTGCTGTGGAGAAGCCCTTGGCAGTTTCACTTAGAGAAGGCCTTGGGCAGAGATAACCAGTGTGGCTCCTCCCTAGTCTTTCTCTTGTAACTGAGCCCTCACTGAACACTACCTTAGAGACCGGGCGGGGTGGGGAGCAAAAATATTGCTAGGCTTTTTCCAAATGGGGGAGGGGACAACTGGAGTGGTGGTGGGGACAGGTTTAAAATGTGTATAGTAAGGATGCCACTTCCAGGGTGGGCTTGGGGGGAACTTTTTGAGGCCAACGCACATATTTACATAGCCACACATACAACCAAACCTGCGAAGGGGCACCCAGCTTTCCCCACCCAATCCTTCTGCTCCTCCTTTGCAGGACGTGCTGAGTCGAAATTTAACTGCTCACGTTTTAGATATCTTAGGTGAAAAATCCACAAACTGAATATGCCACTTAAAATTTAAATTAAAAAATGTCATTTTTAGTTTCCAGTTTTTGTAAGTAGTAAAGAGCATATTTCACAGACCTTTTTCCAAAGAGGGAGAAAGCATCCATCTTCAGCTGGAAAAAAATATTGGATTTACTTATTCTTTCCTTCTTTATCTCTGTGTGTTCAGTCTCCTACCTTATCCCAACAAGAGGGCTAACTCGGCTTGGAGAAACTGAGTGTCTTCTTTTTTCGGGATCATCATACATTTTCCAAGGGGGAAATGGACTCTCACTTTCGAAAACATGAAACTGTTTTCTGTTGCTTAGTAATCACCTCCCTGCACAGACCGAGGGGGGCCGGCAGGCTGGACGCTGGGGGCAGGTCCCAGGTCCGCAGCGCGAGGTGCGACTCTCCCGGAATCACCTTGCGAAGACCAGCCGCCCAGGCTATTAGTGCAACAATAAGCTTGATCTTTTTCTTCAGATACAAAGGAGAACCGCCGCGGCTCCAAGTCACGTGTCACGGTCACGTGGTGCTGAGATACAGAACCCGGCTGGCAGTCGTTAACTAATGCTGACGCCCTGGGTGAAAATGCAGGTTTTAAAAACACGAGTTCAATTTTCACAAGACAAGCAGGTCTGCGATTGAAGGTATTGGAGTGGGTGGGTGTCTTCATCTTGCTAAGGGCTTTCCGAGGAAAGGAAAAGAGCCCGTAACCATTCCCTTGTTTTTTTGTTGCTGCGGACTTGCCAGCGGGAGCCTCCGTTTTGCAAACACGGAGGGCTCCCGGGCTGCAGCGTCCGGGGCTTTGCGTTGAGGGAGGTGCAAGCCCTGGGCCCTGTGGCTTGGGAAACGGAAGGCGGAACTCTGAAATTATTAGCAAGCAAATTGTCTCTTCCTTATTAAATTCATGCTTCTGGCCCAATCAAAGTTCAGTAGAGGTGCCAAAGACACAGTGAGTTTGTGGGCCATTCTGGAGTTTTCATGAAAATGAAAACCAACACTAAGCTTTTGGCTCCTTTAAGTCCTTCCGTGGTTAGGAACAGAAACAGGGAGGGCTCAGCCTACCTGAATGTTTCCTTGTTCAGTCGTTCGAATTTAGAAAGAGGTTCTTTCACTTTCTCCACCTTACATAGTGTTACTTCATGCTTTCAAAAAGTAGTTACATGCTGCGTTTGATTTTATCACAGAAGCTACCATAGTGGAGGTAAATAAAGAGTTTAGAATCTTTGCTGGAGGGAAGGGGTAGACAAAGTACAGATAAAAGGCCTTAGCAGAAATGGCCAACATTTTTTGAAAATGTAGGTGTGTTTGATTTCACATTATAGAAAAAGCATTTTCCCAAAACAGTATGCAACATGGACTCTGCCTTCCCAGAAAATCCACCTGCATAGTCGGGATTCTTACATTCTTATTTCATTTAACTCTTTTCAGAAAGAACAAATCCATGAAGGATTTCCAGTTTTCTAGGTTCATTGCGTCACTGAAATATTTCAGGAAGTTTAGTTACGGAGTTAGTTGTCTCCCTCCTCACCTTTCCCCTACTCTACTCTCTCAAAGATAAAAATATGTGACCTAAAGGGATGGATCCTGGTTTTCTAGAGTCTGAAGCTTATATAATTTGGGAGGCCCTTTTGAAGAGAATATAAAACTGTATATACAAAATTAAGTATTAAAGTATCACAAAATTCAGAAAAAAATCATTTGCTTAACACACCTCTAAAATCTTTTTACACTATCTTGCATTTGGGGGTACATATTTTTGATGGCCTCGTATTCTTGAAAGGAGAGAATTTTCATTTTGACCAGTCATCAATTTTAAGTGTGCCTAGAATTGTCCAAGTTTGATGATTGAAAAAATTTCCCTGGCCTAGCTTCTGACTGGTCTGTGCTGGCTCCATTTCCCATCTGGTGTCCCCTGGCCTGGTCCACAATAGCTCAGGTGCAGGATATACTCATGTTGTTACCTGACCTCCAGGTCAGAGCCCTCACATCTCCAGGCCAGTCAGTGGGCACAGTGGGCCATAGAAATATTCCCCGAACCCTCTCTACTCCAGAACAGCCAGCAGGCACTTAACTACAAATGCAGCTTATAGATTTATAAATATATCTTAACCCAAAGCACAGGTATCTCGAACTCAGATTCCTCTTGGCCAGATCCCAAAAATGCCCATGGCCACTCCAGAGTCACCCAAGGAGCAGCAGTCTTAAGCAATTAAAGTCGTAGTATGTTACCATTGCCAAGTTTACAAAAGCAAATGGCCACGAATGTGCAGCTGGGAGGCCTGGAACTTCATTCTCATCAGCTTCAATCTGGTTTTTGGTGACTGCTGGGGCATACTAAGTATGTCTCAAAGAGTTCTTTTCTGAATCTTTGAATACTTAACTTTGAGGTAGGCTGCCTTACATGGACACCATGGAATGATTCATCAGGGTAAATTCCATTGAATAAGAAGCCTCTCTTGGGCTCTGACTCAGGCCCCCCAGTGTGTCCTTCTTGGGTCTGGGCTCTTAGGGAGGCCAGTCTCCTGCTCTGGACTCACAGTAAAGGGAGGAGGGCTGGAGAGGGCAGGGAAGCGGCTTTGTTCCACATGTTGCACCCTTAAGGCTCAGGACACCCCTGCGGAGTGGCTGTTACAATTAGTCCTGTGCTGCAGATGACAAACGGGCTCAGAGAGATGGTTTCCTGCCTACCGTCCCAGGGCGGGGTCCTTTCAAAGCTGGAACTCAAAACCAGGTAGGTCTCTGTGACTCCCCAGGCTGGTTCCTTCGAGGCAATCATAACTCTGACCTTACACTTTTTATGAAGTAAATGTGACAATCATCCTGTTTAGCCTCTGGAGTGGCCCACTGTATTTCCAGTGCTAGCCCCCTCTTTCCCTTGGTGCTAGAGATGTGAGCTCATTGCCTGCTCAAACAGGGTGTGAGGCCCATAGGGTTCCTCGAGGTTCCCCCCTCCCCCTCTAATGAAATGTTCACTCCTGGCCTTACCTGCCAACGCCCCTTTAACCTTATCAACGTGACTCTTCACTCTCATCATACCACCCCCTCGATGTCTCTAAAATATGCCTTCCTCCTTTATGCTGCACAGCAGAAAGGGTTGCCTTGTTGAATCACTTGTTTTGCTGGTCAGGACCGTATTTTGAAATGGTACGGCTCGCCAACTTGCTGTTTAAGGGGGAAAGGAGGCTGTCAGTTCAGGCCATCCGCAAAGACACTAATTAGCTGGATGGACGGTGCCCACATGTGAGCCAGTGACATCTCTCTCCCCTCCCTGATGAGGCAACCCCTCAGATATGTTTCCCATGGCTGGGAGTCTTCCTCCCAGGCCAAGCTGCAGACACAGGCTCAAGAGTATTACTGATTTCTTTAGGTCGGCGTTTTTCAGCTTCAATGCCATTGACATTTTGGGCTGGACCAGGGTGAGGGAGTGAGGACCAGCCCCTGTGCATTATAGGATGTTTAGTAGCTTCCCAGGCTGCTCCCCAACCCCAAACTGTGATAATCAAAAATATCTTCAGACATTGCGGAATGTCCCCTGTGGGGCAAACCACCCCTGGCCGAGAGCCACTGCAGCAAGACCTGTCAGCAGACTGCCCCCATCAGCTTTCAGTTGTGGTGATTCTTAAGGTGTGGGGTCAGGGGCCACAGGAGCTCTTGGCTGTGATAGGGAGGTGACCCCACAGTGGGGCTGTTCTAAAGCAAGCACAGGCTCATGGTGCCAGCCCTCAGGTGAGAGTGTTGTGAGGAAAAAGGTACACAAAGCTTTGAGTACAGAAACACACTTATTTCTCCACAGAATTAACCCGAGGCTGAGGGGGTTGCCTTGAAAGTTTAACTCGGAAGTTAAGAGCTCTGCAGTCAGCTCTGGCTGGTGTGCCTCAATGGACCGTCAGTAGGCCATCAGCTGATGAACCGGAAGGCCACTGGTTCAAGTCCCGGTCAGGGCACACGCCTGGGTTGGTGGCCAGGTCCCCATTGGAGGTGTACAAGAGGAGGCAACCGGTCGATATTTCTCTACTTCTCTTTCTCCCTCCTTCCCCTCTCTCTAAAATAAATAAATAAAATCTTTTAAAAAAAGGGTTCTGCAGGGGACCCAGGTTTGTTTGAGTCCCAGCTTTGCCCCTGGTTAACTGTATGACTTTGGACAAGCTACTTTACCTTGGTTTCCTTATTTGTAATTTGTAAATGATAGTGTCGTCTAACATGAGCATGTATGGTGGGCAAAGTGGGTTTTTAGTTGTGAGTACACGAAACAGTTCCTGTTGTATTATTATTTACTTATTAATTATTATATTATTTATTTGTATTGTCTTCTTATTGTTCTTATTATTTCATATCCTTACTTATGAGTTATCTTTCAGTTAACGATGGCTGGTAATTTAACCTACTTTTGCCCACCCCTGTATCTTAAAGTTGTTCTAA
>PVKM010040881.1:0-13318 GCA_004027735.1 Carollia perspicillata
AAAAAAATCCCATAATGTGTTAAGCAAATTTACAATCTTGTGTTGGGTCACATTCGCAGCCATCCTGGGCCACATGCGGCCTGCAGGCCACAGGCAGGACGCCCCTGGTAGGAGAGCCACACCCTGTCTGTTGTATTAGTTTTAGTTTCTCCACCAACCAGCCCCACTGCCTGCATGCGGTAGACACTCATTAAATACGTGCTGTATAAGCATAACCACTTCAAGCTCCCCATGGTCCTAACTTCTCCCTGCCTTTTGCATTTTATAATTTTTAAAAATAACTATCTAATCTTTTGTGCACACACACAGTTGGTTCCCTCAGAATAACCCGGGTAGCCTGGCAAGACAGAGATCTCCAACAATGAACACAGAATATCAGTAAATGAGCATAAAATTGAGACAACTGTAACAAGGGAATCAATAAAATATCATTAAAAAGAAGAAAATGCACATAGTGGTGATCGTCCTTCCGATTTGCATGCCACTCCATGACCCGGGGCCTTTAAAGAAACAAGAACGTTGGACTTTTTTTCCTGCTGTATGATGTATAGGGGAAACAGGCCAGAAGCAGATGAATGACTTCCCAGGTCCTCTCAGTTTTGGAGTGGCAGTGCCAGGACGCTTTCAGAGTTTCAGACAACAGCTGAGCTAGCCAGAGTTCAGACGAGAGCTCTGCCACTGAGAAATGACCCGGGTAATATCCATAATCTCCGCAGGCCTCGTCTTCCTCTGTGACAGGGAATATCACCTACCTTAAATGGATTATTCTAATGCAAAGACGGAATTAAAATAGGGTGGCAGAGGAAACTGTACACAAGTTAGATGCACAATAAGAGTTCCTTCCACCCCCCAGCGTGGAAACAGTGCACAATTCTGTGAAGACAGTAAAACTTTCTGATGCTTATTTTTTTCTTAATTTTTGTCTGAAGATAAAGATCACATGCATAATAAATAAGTATAGTCACTTCATTGAAAGGCATTTCAGCAATGTTCATTCCTGCGCCTGACATACACTTTCTGATGCACACACGCACGTACGCACACACATCTCTCCGTCCTCATTAGCCAGCTTGAACCCGCAACCTGCAGAAAGGCAGCACCCAGGCGCCCAGGAAGCAGGGGTGAAGAAGCTCCCACTTCAGATGGTTTCTGAGATAATTTTCCCCTTCCCTCAGGCTGAGATATTCTGCCATCTGTTTTGATTAAACCTTTCAAAATTCAACTTGTGTTTTTCCTTCCATTCCTTTGAAATCTCCTCTAATTCAACAGTCTTTAGGCTTTCTTCTTTCCCTTAACCACCATCTGGTGCTTCTATTAAAAAAAGAAAGAAGGAAAGAAAAGAAAACACATACAACAAACACTTTGAGTTCCTTGGAAGAAAGGTATAATGATGAGGATAATTTATTCCCATAGTGAGGCCCATTACAATTTCCATGGCAACAGACTGTGATGTTCTGAACATGGGACTTTGTGATCATCACAAGAACAGGATGGCAAAAGGCCCTGTTCAGGCTCTTTGTCCTTATGGATTCTTTGGGTAGTCACCCTTGGTGGCTCCCAACTGTTTACAGAATTAAGTCCAAAGGCCTTAGCATGGCATTCGAGGCCTTCTCAGCCTGGTCTAATCATTTCGGGCTCATTGTCTACCAATCTCAGGGCACCTGGTACTCCGGCCACTCTCTATGGCACATTACATTCTTTCGCACCTGCAACCAAGCCTTTGTCTCTGTTACTTCTTCTCCTTTCAACGTCCTCCTTCCACTTCCCTTTTTTTTATTTGTTTTTTTTTTTAACCTAACGAATCCTCCTTATTCTAAAGGTTTAACTCAGATGTCACCTTGCAGATGGACTCTTCCATGGCTCACCTAAGCAACAAACGTATCTCTCTCTTCTGTGCTCCCAGCATTGTGCTCTAACAGGTGGAGTAACACCTAACTTTTCTGAGAATCACAGTTATGTTTATAGCTCCTTTATTTGAATTTGATTTATTTGCTGTTGGGATCTGTGCCTGTTTTATTTTCGTAGCCCACCCAAATTATTTCACAAAGTTTCTCAGAACATTCCTAAAGGCTAGGTGGGCAGTCCTTTTATTCCCATTTTGCTATAAAGGCACCAAGTTTTGGAAAGTGTAAGTGGCTTTGATAGGTGGCAAAGTGGCAGAGCCAGAATGCCATTGGTAGATTGGAAAGATTGCAGACTTTTGGGTCAGGCATATTCGGGCTTGACTTAACTTTCCACTCCTCTGTAAGCTCCCATTTCTTCTCCTGTAAAATGAAGATTAAATGAAATCAGGATGTAAAGGTGTGTGGTACATCACTGATATTCAAGTCACGTCGGTTTTCTTCTTTCCCCTTCAAAGGCTACTTTCTAGTAGCAGCTAGAAGCAATATAAAAATTACTTTTCCATTTTCGTTTCCTAAATTTTTATATGGTGCTGAAATTCAGATGAACTAGGAAATGAATATTTCCTTCAGCACATTCCAGGGGAAAATCTTTGCTTTAATTCCCTTATCTGTAATCTGCTTTAATAAGAGAAGCTACGTAACAGATGCGTAAAAATTAAATGAAGCCATGTATGGACGCAGGAAGCTCCTAACACAGTGCTTGGTATGTAGTAAGTACTCAGGATGTTTGCAATTACGTTGTTATTATTATCTCATCATCTTTATCATTATCATTATTATCATCACTTTTTTTGCATGACAAAACAAAAGGTCCTGTGAGAATTACAAGCATTGGAAAGATGGTACCGTGCCTCTGTCTTCATGCTTTTCTTACCAAGCCCTGCCTTCTCACTGGGGTCATCCGTGCAGTCATTTCCTGCTCAAAGATCGTAGGTTCTAGATAGGGCTCCTGTGCCTTATCTGTAATTCTCTCTGTTGGGTGGACCTCAACCAAAACCCTGCAGAGGAGAAGCCTGCGGTCAAGTTTGGTCCCAAAAATGCTAAGTGATAATTCTCCAAAATGAGCACTAACGCTGAAATCAGACCCAGAAGCCTCTGACTCGCTCATCAGTGTGGTGTGAATTTTCAACCATGGCATGTTGCCTGGCAGAGCCATTCTCGTAGAGGGTGTGCATGCCGGTAGACCGTTAGAGCTTTTTGACACTTCAGATACGCAAACTTGTAGCTTTTCCATGTAATCTTCACTCATAGGACATAGACAATCCCCAGGTTAGGAGACAGACAGCTCCTGATCTCGCGGAATGTGGGAGGACTTAAAGAAATTGTGTTCTGGAAAACACGCCCTCCCTCTACCACGCACAGCCCCGCCTGGGGGATTTCGTGGCAATGTCAGATATTTGCTCAGCAAGTATTTTGTTGAGTGCGTCCTCCATTCTAGGCCTGGCGTTGAGCTAAGCAATCCCATGACATCCTGTTTAGCACCCACCACCAAATTAACCACCTAAAGAGCAAGGACATGACTACCTTCAGATAAGAGAAGTACAGCTCAGAGTGTTTAAGTGACTCGGCCCAATATCACACCCGTAAGTGACAGAGGAAGAATTAAATTTAAACCCAAGTCTCTGTGACCGAGAGCTCATACGCTTTCCCTGAGGCATCTCCCTGGCTCTGAGGACGACTTGCAGGTTTCCCTGCTAGTAATCACACCCACGTAGCAGGTGTCGGTCCGTCTGCCCCTTTCTTGCTGTCCATCATGCTAGGGTTAGGATTCCGTTAACTTTGCTAGCTCTCTCTCTGGCCATCCCCTAGAATATGACTTCTGGGTGGTGCCTTCTCGGAATGGGCAAGGCCCACAACACTCAGGGTGCAAAGGGTCACAGGGAGGAGATTTGTGGTGTGTCCTGTGATACCTTTCCTTTTAGAACACCACCTTTTTTTCTTTGCTACAGCTGGGGTAGGGTGGGGGGCATTGATTCTGACTCACCACACACTTCGAGAGCCTGTGACTCATCTCAGCTCTGGTGTCCTTCCAACTCTGCTCAGAGCACTGCGGGTGCCCTGCCCCAGCTGCCCAGGAGCAGCCGGACCCGTTCCGATGTGTTTGGTTCAGTCCTAAATGACACCAAGTTCATTAGTAAATTAGACACACACACGAGTATCAGAAACTCCCCAGCAACCAACGGGGCTTAGGCAAGTTTTAGACTGTGTTGAAGCCAAGATTAATGTGCAATGCCGTTAGAATTAATTAACTGCTTTGCATTCAAGCATATAGCTTACGTTCACATCGGTAGTGTCGTTGACAGTTAAAAGTTTACTTTTAAGTTGAAAAACTTACAGAAGCTACCTATAAATATTAAGTGTGAGTAGGTGACAGTTAACCATGATTTTTTTTAAGTTAACTGTAAATTTAAAGGAAAAATATTTCTTTATTCATCATTTTTTTATAGCTCTATAATGAAATATCCTTCTGGACTTAGGGCGTTTGTAAGAGATCCCGTCTAGCAAAAGAAAAGAAACAAACTTTAATTTAACTGTTTAGGAATTAAATTAAAATTTGGCTGTTCCTGTATCGTAAATGACAGGTGTTTCTGCAAGTACATGGAGGGCTCCCAGCTCATTTCATTGTTCCTGATTGCTATTTTGCTCACCAGGCAGTAATTCCATATGAAAAAGAATTTTGTGTTTGGCAGAATGTTGGCATTACTCTACCCTTTCTTTCCCCGAGCCTGTTCCAGTTCACTCTCCAGCAGAGCTTTCCCCTGTTTGTTTATTGTCAAAAGTGCTTCGTCCCATCCTGCGGTAGCTTTGCTTACTCTAACGGTAAAACTTCAATTTCCAACATGTATCATCTACTCTGCGGTGGTTATAATATTAGCATCAAAAACGGTCTCATCCTGCAGTGAGTATCCTCGATAACAGCAATAAACAACGTCCTTTTGGGGGAAGTTGGCTCTTTCTCCACTTTTAAAAACAGATGTTTGTGTGTTTTGACAAACTCCCCGCTCCATCCAGAATGTCTTCCCGTGTGACCTGACACCAAGCTTCTTGCTTTCTAGCTGACACCTTCTAGGTTAGTTACTGTACCTCTGAAATGCTTATTTGCAAAGATATGGTTATAGGCTGCTACTAGGATTTTTGTTACCTCCCTTGGTTACATTTTTAAAATGCTTCCTAGTAATTTGTGTTCTGCAAGAAATGAAACCGAGCCACGGTTATACTGAAACTTTATAATATCCTCCCTGGAGAGCTCCCCACGGCTCAGCCTCCTGGGGCCCTGGCCATGGAGATCTTCCCAGCACCGTGCTGGCCCTCAGCACTTTTGTTTCAGATGTATATTTGGAACCAAGGAGTTGGGTAGGACAAAGGATGTTTTAAAGATTTAAAGGGAAAAGAAGCCGCCCACGTTGAATTCACTCCAGTGCTGAAGCTGTTGCAGCCCCTGCCTCCAACACCGCATGTGTTCTGGCTTTTAGCGGGATTGCTCTCCCAGCTCTGTTCTGCAATGTAAAGCCCCATTGCCCACTGCAAGTCTTAATGAAAAGCAGCTCATAAGCAAGTTACGTAACCTAATTGTAATCCGGGGATCAGCGTGGTTACATTATTTGAAGACGTAGCATCCATTTTCCATGACCTGATTTTGAAAAGAAACCCAGGGAAGAAAAAAAAAAAAAAAAAACCCAGTTCAGCACTTGGCTCCCTGTGCTCATTCTAATGAGAACGCTTGTAAATAATTCAAAAACAATGACTTTTGAGAACATTAAACTCAACTTAGCTCAGGGTTTTGTCTCAAAGCAGTTTCAGCTGCTTAAAGCAAATTATAAATGATCATGAAATATGGAGCTTATTTTTACAAACAATTTAGTCATTTAGTAAGTTTAATTTCCTCATCAATTCAACACATGTGGACCACTGGCTAGAGGCAAGAGGCTGGGGCATGCTAAAATGCCTGAGCCCTGCTCTCAGGAAGCTTCAGATCTGGTCAGAGTGAATCATAATATATCATCATTGGTTCATTAATGGAAACAAATGTACCACGGAAATGTAAGGTGTAGGGAAAATAGGATTGGTGGTGGTTGGGGTATTTTCAGTAACTGTACTATCTTTGCAACTTTTCTGTAAATCTAAAACTATTCTAAAATTAAAAGTTTATTTTTAAAAACCTGGATAGGGAAACAGTTGGACTCACAAATAGAAACACATCTATCCTTGTTGCCTCATTTACAGAAATAAAACCAGGCCTGCGTAATAGGCAGCTTCATAAGTGGTATGTCTGTTTCATGAGCTTCCAAAGTACAAAACGTGATTACTCATCGTCCTGATTCATGTTAGCGTGTCACGAATCAAAGACCGTGATTGGTTCTTCGGTCCTGACATAAATTTCATTTGGTTGATTTATACTGTGTGTATTATAATAATATAATAAACCACTCTCACCCCAAGAGCTGATGTCCTTCCATGACTTACATTCACTTACGTGTTCCTTACATGTCCCATCCAGCAACTTTCCCCTCTGTAATAACCACGTCCTAAGTCTTGCTTTTATCATACCCTTGTTTTTCTTTACATTTTATTACACATATGTGTAGGCTCAATTATATGCTGGTTTTTTTATCCTTACCGGAGGACATGCTTATTGACATTAGAGAGAGGAGGGAGGGAGGGTGGGAGAGAAATATCAATGCCAAAGAGATCAGTCGGTTGCCTCTCACATGCGCCCCGACCAGGGACCAAACCTGCAACCTAGGTGTGGGCACTGACGGGGAATCAAACCTGCAACTTTTCAGTTTACAGGACAAAGCTCCAACCAACTGAGCCACACCGGCCAGGTCAACCTGCTAGTTTTATTTGTCTTTTGTTATATGTTATATGGTATCCTCTGGGACTTGTTCTTATGGAGCAATATTATGTTCCTAAGATTCATCAATGGCGATGTGGTTAGAGTTCATTCGCATTCACTGTTGTGTAACAGTCAGCAGCAGGA
Organism: Carollia perspicillata; assembly: GCA_004027735.1. NCBI lineage: Eukaryota > Metazoa > Chordata > Mammalia > Chiroptera > Phyllostomidae > Carollia > Carollia perspicillata. The sequence goes on from PVKM010040881.1 coordinate 6,886, forward strand.
ACGTACCACCATTTATTTAACCATTTTCACCAGTGGTTCCCAATTTTTTCCTACTACAAATGGATTCTTCCATAAACACTGATATGTGTGTCCTGGTGCACATATGCTCGTGTTGCCACTGAACTAGAGCTTTACCAGACTGAACGACACTAACTCTGCGGCAGAATCAAAGCCTCATCGTTTGCCTACAGAAATTACATTGCGCGTGTCCAGCGACAGCATGTAACTTCTTTACCTCTAAGGCAAAGACAAATACGAATTATACCCTAATTCCATGTCAGTTAGGACTTGATTTGGCTGGACCATGAACTCCAAGTTAGCGGTGGATTAAAGACACGTGTCGCTGCCATGTAAAACAGGCGGAGATGAGGTGCCCGGCGCTGGGACAGCAAGGCCCGCAAGGTCGTCCTGGGTTCAGGCTCCTTCCAGCTTTCCCGTGAGCTGTCCCTAGGGTGTGACTTTATCTACACAGTCCAAAGAGGCTGCTCCACTTCTAGCCATTATACGTATTTGCTTATAGCGGGAGAAAGGAAGGAGTGGGTGCATCCCCCATTCACGGGTCCTTTCATCAAGTTGCAGGTGACCTTTCTAACTATATCCCATCAACCAGAGGCTGGAAAATTCGGTCTTTCTTCTGTGCATGCCTGTAGTCGGCTAAACGTTAAGGTTCTATTACTAAAGAAGAATGGGAATAAGAATTTTGAAGACACTTAGACTGGGAGAGAATTGTCATGGACAGCTAAAGTGAGAGCAGGAAAGAACCTGGTCCAACAAAGGTTTGTGCTGGAGAGTATAAAGAAAAAATAAATACTGCTATATCACCACCCAGAGAGTGCCGCCGTTAACTTTTTGAGATATATTTTTTCAGGCTTTTTCATGTATATGTCCAAGCACATATGCAGCTCTAGTATATCCATAACAATATCTATGTTTATATAAATACATTCACATATTATTTTTAAAGGGACTATTTAAATGATTTCAGTAAGGCAAAGGGAAAGATGGCTAGGTTGTTTTCTCCTTTAAACAATGAATTCCATGGGAAATGTAACATTGGAGTAACTAGGAGAAAGAGGAAAATGTGCTCTGTAATTGAGTTTTTATATTTCTGAGTTGTTAACTGCAAATTACACATGATTTTCAGGAGATTAAAATTCTTGTGTAGAATGTTTTGTTTCTGACAACATGGGATATTAAGCTAGTATGGACCAATCCTCACTTCAAATATATTAAAATGCTAGATAAAATGTACAAAAATTTAATTTATAGTTAAAATCAAAAGAAAGAAAAAAGAAAGGGAAAGATGACATCTGTGTCATCTTCTTGACACAGATGTCAAGAAGAAAAATGAATTCAAAATCAGAACAGCAAACTCCAGTTATCCTGTAGTAACCTGAAAAAGTGGGGTACCAGACCTGGATGTAAGGGCTTAGGGCTGGAGGCTGGTGACCGAACATTTATACAGGGAAGAAAATACGTGACTCTCAACGTCAGGAAGTCAGGGAGTTGGAACGAGGGCTTTGCCAAGATGGACTGTTAAATGCATGACAAGGGCACTAAAAGAAAAAAAAAATCCCAGTGGCCCACAGAAGTTGCAAAGAAGCTCTGTACCATATACTAGAGAGATTAAAACTCCAATGGAGGAATAAAACCTGAAAATGTGGGATCCATATTTTTAGTGCCTATAGTACAGAAGTCCTCAAACTGGTCAGGACTCACAAAATTTCTGGACCCTGGCAAAAGAAAATGTACAACATCAAAGTAGAGTGACTCCCACAGTTCGAGACACTAAGATAAAAAAAAAAGAATGCCCTATATCCCTTCCCCAAATGAGCTCATAATACACAAAAGAGATGAAGATATAAACTAGCCTAAGGGAGAGTTCATAGACATAACAATGGGAATAATTTGTATACTAAGAAGTAGATGTAACAGCAACTCAGAAAGAGGACACCAACTATTTAAGTTAAATTAAAAAGTTGACCAAAAACATGATTCTTAAAATAAAAAATTGATAAATTGGACCTCATCAAAATTTAAAACTTCTGCTCTGCCAATAGGCCCTATGAAGACAATGAGACAATAAGCTATGGGTTGAGAGAAAATATTTGCAAACCAAATATCTAAAAATGAAACTCTGTCAAGAATATATGAGAACCCTCAAAACCAAACAATTAAAGCATTCAACTAGAAATGGGCAAAAGATATGGAGCGATATTTCAACAAGGAAGATATACAGATGACGGGCCCACGAAAAGACGCTAAACACCATCGCCACTAGGAAAACGCAAAGCAGAACAAGACATCACTGCACTCTTATCAGAATGCTGTTGAGGACATGAAGAGAGGGCATCACTCACACACTGCCGGGAATATTACATGATATAGTCACTCTGGAATAAAGTTTGGCTATTTCTTTCAAAACTAAACATGCAATTACTTACGACCCAGGAATTTAACTCTTGGGCATTTATTCCAGAGAACTGAAAACTTAATGTTCATATTAACCTGGACATGAAAATTCCTAACTTTCACTCATATTAGCCCAAACTGGAGGCAACCCAGATGTTCTTTAACTGGTAAATGATTAAACTACTGTGGTATATTCATACCATAGAATATTACCGAGCAGCAACAGGGAGCAAACTATTAACGCAATATGAAGTGGCACACAGTTTGGATGGACCTCAAGGGAATTACACTGAGTAGAATGAACCAGTGTCAAAGGTTACATTCTGCTTGATTCCATTTATATACCCTACTTGAAATAGCCATATTACAGAAATGGAGAATAGATTTGTGGTTTGTGGGGGGTTAAGAACAGGGTAGGGGTAAAAAGGGAAGAGAGCGTGGCCCTACAGAATAGCGTGAGCCCTGCACTAATGAGACAGTTCTGTATCTTCATTGTGGTGGTGGTTACACAAAGCCAGACATGTGATAAGATAGCACAAAACTGCACACACGCTCACACATGCTAATAAAATGGACAAACTCTGAATTAAACAAAGGATTAAAGATATATAGAAGGAAAAGAAGCCATGATGATGAAAGCCTAATCAGGTTTCTCAGATAAAGTAATGTGGTTAAAAATAAAATACTGTCACTGAAATTAAAAGCTTAAAAGGCAGGTTAAACAGCATATTAGACACAGCTGAACAGAGAATTTGCTACCTGGGAAACAAAGTCGAATCGATCACACAGAAGGTAGCAGAGAGGGAGTAAAGAGAGGGAAAATGCATGAGAGAAGTTAGAAGAGACAGGGGACACAATAGGAAGATGCTACACACCTCTGCTAGGAGTTCCTGAATGGGGGGATGGGGGGTGGATGATGTTCAGAGATAATAGATCAAAATCTTCCATGTTTAAAGAAAGATGGAAGTCCTCCCATAGAAAGACCAGGCAGAAAAGAACATCCACCCACAGACAAATGATGGTAAAACTACAGGACACCAGAGAGAAAGTCTCAAAAGCAACCAGAGGGAAAGGACATATTACCACAAAAATAAAATAAAATAAAAACGACTAGACCGACAACAGCATATTTCTTATTGATCATAATAGGGCCTTAAAGACTAGGTTAATGCCTTCAAAGAGCTAAGAGAAAATAACTATGTTACTTGAAATTATACACATAACTAAAGCAGCTTTTAAAATAACATTAAAATGCAGTCATTTTGAGACAAACAAAAAGAAAGTTTATTGCTCACAGGCTATCACTGGAAGATCTATGACAGTTATTTCTTCCTGGAGCATCAGAAGAAAGAAACTGAAACAAAAACGAAGAAAAGAGAGAGAGAGACAGAGAGGGAGGGAGCTGAGAGATAATTTGGTGAACATATAGCTTACACCTATGCGAATAGTAATTGTAAAAACAGCACTAATAATATCGAAGACTAATAGAGGGGTAGAAACAAATATTAAATAAAATTCCAGCCAAGAATAACATGTCAAAGGGGGGTGGTGACCAAATTCAAAGAATCTAAGTTCTCTGCGTTGTTTGGGAAGAGGATGGGATTCTTGGATAACTTGGTAAACATTTTAAAGGCAATCGTTCACGTTAAATATTAACAATAACCAAAAAGCTTCTAAAAGTAAAGATATGTAATTTGTAACTTCCAAACTGGTAGTGAATAAATAGAACTTAAAAAAATAAAGACAATAGATGACAGGAAAAGGGAAACAAAGAAAAAGCAAGGTAAAAAAAATGTAAAATATTTTGTTAAAATTAATACCAAATACATCAGCAATTAAAATAAAAGAAAAAGAATAATATCTCTCCATTAAAACTCAGCAATTCTCAGATTGGGTTTTAAAAACAACAAAGTCCTGCCACATGCTGATGAAAACAATTAAAAAATACCAGAAAAATATACATTTTCTCCAAAGCAGGTGCACCATCATGTTAAAGCAGAAAAGTATTATTAGTGATAAAGAGTATCATTACTTAATAATAAAAGGGATAATTCTCTATTTTGTTCAAGGCTGTGTTTTCACTGTCCAGAAAATTTCTGGCATACAGAAGGTGCTCAGTAAATGAATGGTTGAATTAATTAAGTCATGAGGAAAATATAGACTGGACAGTATAGACTTAAAATACAGAGAAAACAGAACTTGACAATATTTGAAGAAAAAAATTGACCAACCAATAATAATACCAGTAGATTTTTAACATTTCTCACACTGGAAATAATAAGATCAAACAAGTTAGTTAAAGATACAGATGATTTGTATAATTGACTTAATAAATTTGATCTAATGGACCAATAGAGGACCCTATACCCAGCAACTATAAAATACATAATTTTTCAATATTATTTATTTATAAAATTATGTGGAAAATGTGTACTAATGTGAACTATGTACTAGACCATAAAGGAAGTCTTAAATATGGAAGAATTTATATAGAGTGCAGGTTTTCTGAGCACAATGTGATAAGGCTAAAAATAAATAACAAACAAAAAGTATTTTTTAAGGTTTGGAAATTTTAAAACACACTTTTATCAATTTAGTCTTCAAAGAAGAAATAATTCTGAATATAAAATACATAGAAAATAAATGGCGATGAAAACATTGCATATGAAACTCAGTGCAAATAGCACAAAGGAAAAGTTATTGCATGTACGTTTTAAAAAGAAAAATAAATCTATTGAATTAAATTTCTAAATGTTAGGGAAAAACTGTAACACAACAGTTAGAAAGTAACTATGATACAATAAAAATTCTTTGACAAAATTAATGCCAATAAATTTGAAAACAAATGACATGTATTTTTATGATAAATTGTTTAATTTATCTTAAAATATTAGTAAACCTATCATCATAAAAGAAATTGAGTAGTTAAATCTACCATAAAGAAAACATGAGGTTTATATTATTTTATAGGAGAGTTCATTTCCAGAAAATAAACTCAAAAATAGAAAGTTCATTTTAGGAGGTTAGTCTGTCCTTCATACCAAAACCAGACAATGCCCATACAAGAAAGGAAAATGTAAGTCAATCTCAGCTACGAACATAAACGTAAAAAATCCTAGACAAAATAACAGCAATCCAAACCCAGGAATGCAGTTCTCTAAAAAATTGTGACCAGCTAGGTCTATCACCTAAACACAGTGATGAATTATCATAAGAAAAATCGATTATCTCATTTCGATACATTAATAAATTAAAGGAGGAAAACCACACAATCATCTCAGAGGATACAGGAAGAGCATTCAACAACACTCAATATCCACTTAGGATTTTTAAAAAACCCACAAAACTCTTAGCTAACTGGAAATAGAAGGAGACTTCCAAACCTGAAAAGGAGTATTTACCAAAAACCTACAGCATACATGGCAGTCTGCAGTGAAATGTTAGAAACATTTCTCCATTCAGAGGAAAAGACAAGGAGAACCATTACCGCAGCTTCTATTTTACATTGCCCTGGAGGTCTTGGGCAATGAGCGAATACAATGTGTAAGAACGAGAGTCAAAACCAAGAGAGCAGATTGTGGAGAAACAATACTACCACAGCGTACGGATCCTAGTTGCTTCGAATCCTCAGTGTGATCGATCGTTCTGACGCCTCTGCCACATCTGAGTCTAGTCCTGGTGCTGGCTCTGTCTCTTCAAACTGTGTTTTTTCTGTCTTTTACTATGCCTCGCCATTTTTTTGTTAAAAGCCAGACACAGTACATGGATAACTGGGGTAAACAGGCCTCTAGTGTCCAGTTTTATACGTATCTATCTGGTCGGGGGTCACGCTGCATTTACTGTCTGTAATAGCTACAAGGTGTCGGGCTGAATTTTCCTCTGGTGTCCTTATTTCTGTCTGCACTGTTGTCTTCAGGCTTCTCTGGAGACTTCTTCTTAAATGCCCTCTGAGATACACAGCTCTTTCGGCTGTATTCCCATTATTATACAGAGGCCTTTTGGACGGGGGGGGGGGGGGGGG
>PVKM010040882.1:0-13319 GCA_004027735.1 Carollia perspicillata
GAAGTATAATCATCTTATTTTCCAAATTAGGGAGCAGAACATGGAACACTTGCCTCGTGTTGTAAGGAACTACAGGTCTCTCTGTGCGTGATGAACGGCACTTTGGCTGCAGGGTGTTGGCAGAGATTCGAGCCCCCAGAGGTAGGGAGGACCCTGTGCCCTTTGGTGGCTTCACTTCTAAAATGGGGGGTGTCTTCAAGGCTCTAAAAGTACCCAATTTTTATAATAACCTCCAATGGGGAAGCTCAAGACCACTTTGCTACACTTCCTTGTACAAATGTAGTATAGGATTCCTGACAGCATTTGCCCAGAGATGTCAGGGTATTTCCAGGGTTTATCATGCTTATTCACACGTTTTACATGCGCGACAAACTGTGGCATATGGATAAGGGTGCTGATTGCACTAGGATTAGAAGAAGGTTCTAGAAGGAGTCTTAGGACCCGTACACATGTGTAGAGAACTGGGAGATTTTCTTTACTCATACTTCATGGACAATTTATATCTGTTTTATGAGAAAAATAATTATTCTCTTTGCAAAATATGTGCGTGTGTGTGTGTGTACACTTAGATCCTTTACTTCTGCTCAGAAAGTTCTCCCTGTGATTGACTAAACTTACGAGCTAACATTTCCCATTTTGTTCCGGTTTTTATTTCTATTCGTAGATGTCCTGGGTAATTGATTTAGTCACCCATCGATTTGTATTCTATAGCCATCACGTGGGCTAGGAAGAGTTGTCTTTGTAAATATGCTTTCCTTTTCCTCGAAACTGTTGATTTCTAAGAGTTCGTTCTTATCGTCCGGTTCTGGTTCATTTGGGAGCGAGTGAGGTGGACTGATTTGTAAGTGACACCATCCTTTTATCTTCAAAAGCATTTCCGGCTGCACCTGGAGAGTGTCTGTAGCAGACTCCCCTGTTTGGACGGCAGGAGGAAGACTCGGTGGGGAGGGTGCACTGCCGTACAGTGGGTGGGAACGCGTGTCTCCCGTGGACCCTCTTTCAACTACCTGCATTTCACATGACAGCTTGAGGGCTAATTACCTGGATCATCTAGGCAGTTTTCACATCATTTTCTTCTTCATTGGAAGACAGCCAAGTACTTTCACCTAAGTCTTTGAAGTCGCCATTCTTTGAGCCACCTGGAGATGGTGCCTGTCCCTGGTGTGGTTAAAAGAGAAGAAAGAACCGTGTTTCCAACTAGAGTTGATTCTGGGCCCGTGTCTGCTGCTTTGTGCCGTGTGTGATCTGCACGCACTGCTCTCTCTCAGGTCTTACACACGGGAGGGCGTGACGGGCATATCTACCAAAAAACCACCCCGAAAAGTTCGCTCTATGTTGGTTGTCACGGCTAGGCAATTTTATACCAATCTCAGGAGGGATGGTTTCTGTAGAAGAGATTTGCTGTCAAAACGTGGCAGCAAAAGCGTTTCAGCACACCGACTCCTGATGAACTGAGTTCGGCAGAACGCAAGGTCACTGGTTCATGAAGGCGGTAAGGAAGCCTGCCGACAGGAGTCCAATGGCGTGCTCCAGATGGAAGACGAAGAACATCCATGTCACAGAATTATCACAGAAGATGCGAATCTACATGTCAGAGAGCTTTCCTGACGGGAACCCAGAGTCCATGGTCTCTGGGTAGTTCAGTTTCTATTTTGCATATATTAATAGAGCAGCATGAATATCGATGTTCTATATTTTTCCTGAGAGCTTGAGAATAAAACATGTTTTGAAAGGAATTGAAGTGTGGTCCAAGCGTGAATGAACGAACTGTAGCAATGTGCCCCCTAAGCCCAGGGTCAGCGCGTGCCCACCACGAGGGCAGTGAGGGATGGTACTTGCATGTTGCGGTGACTGTGGTCTGCACGTTCAGTTCCCTGTGAGTGCGGAATTGCTTGCCCATTCGTTTTTGGAAAGTGTGCCAAGTCCCTCATGCTCTTGATTTCCCCTTGTACTCTTGACTGTCTGCTGGAAATGGCAGTGCCACCTCTGCTTCCAGGGTCTGTTAGAAAGATTTTTAAACAGAACAACAAAAACTCCATCGAAAGCTTGAAGACACCTTCTTGAATTACGGTTTTGAGTTTTAAAAGTAACCCTCCCAGCAAGGCACAGAGGCAGTTTTCATGTCTGTGCACACGGCTGCGTGCTGTTCTGTAAGAAAAAACTCACTGCTGGACAGGTCCTGGCTCTTCCCCCAGTGTGTGGTGACAAGTGACAGATGCGACCCGACACGGTGGTGCTTCGAAGAAGTCTGAGCAGGCAGACGAGTTAGTTCCTGACACACCGAAGGCCACTGGAGCTTTATCAGCCATTTCTTGTGGGGCAACAGAAGGTGCTAGATGCAGGTTGAGGCTGTGCGTTTCCCTCTTCCTGTCACATAACACAGCCGCTTAACTCGATGGGAGCTCTCGAGGGCTCCTCACCTGGGGCTGGTGTGCAGCACTGCCTGACGGAAACAATCGAGCAAGATGTGGCTACCTAAGAGCCCCTTGAAATCATTGACATGATTACTGACCCAAGGACATAGTTTGTTCACATTATACTTGCTCAGAATGGGCCTTAGGATGACTTCTACTACAGTAAGTTTCCAGTGGTATTTGACCACTATCCATTTAAACATTAGGCTGCATCTGAGTAACGAACAGTTTGGGGAATGTGAAATTCCCCAAAACGGTGGCATGAAAAAGAACTAAGTCTTGCCTTTAAGTGGTGAACAAGAAGGGACCAAAGTTAAAAGAGGAAGTTAAAAAAGAAGACTAAATGGCCATTTTCTTGAAATGGAACGCAGTATCATTTGTGATGCCTGTCAAATTGTAATTTTGCTTTAATGGGCAATGTAAGCCCTTGGTAAAATTGCTGTTGCTGCTTCCTTTTTTGTGGCAATGCCATTTTATTCCAGTGGCAAGATGTAACCTGGGACTCTAAAGATCTATATTGCATTTGAAATCAACAAAAAATTCAGGTGATAACTGTAGACTAGACCTTCATAGGTGCCATTAGTATGGGCCGTCACAGCACAAATATTGTACAGATGCTAATGTATCATATATGCCCACCAAGCTCACTCTCAGGATGTCCCTCCATGATCCTTGCACGCACTTTCTCACGCTCCTTCCTGTCTGCAGTAGGAGGGAGTCCACAGGCTGGGGAGGCCGGAGCCAGATCTTCCTTACCGCCCCGCCACAGTGATCCAGTGGAAGGCAGTCATGGCGTCAACTCCCTGTGAAGACTCTGCTTCTAGGAGACAGTGTGTGTCCCTAGTTAATTTAGGGCATAAAAACACCCTCCTTAAATGGAAATTCATATATACTCTGGTAATAAAAAAGTTGATGCTAACCAAAACAATACCTGCTGGTAGTCAAGGTTGCACAGACGTTGTTGGTACCAAGTTCCCGCAGAAGGACCCAGAATCCATGCAGAGCATATGAAATGAGCAACATTTCCTTAGAAATTTAAGCTGTACATAATAGTTTCCCTGTTGCATGTACTGTATACAAGATTCTGTAATAGTATCAGCAGAATCAGAAGTATTTAGTACAACTAAGAGCTTTGAAATGGATGTGTTGCAAATAAACCTTCGAGGGTTCCTTATTACCCAACAAAATGATTGTTCACTACATCTGATATAACGAATCCATGGGCTTGACGTTTAATCAGAGCATGAAACACATGTACAGACCTCATATTTGAGATTATTATTTGCAGACTGCCCCAGCGAAAGCATGAGGGTTTTAAGAATTTCTTTCAGACAAAGTCACATACAAAATGCTTGCTATGCATGTGCAGAATTAATTCATTACTTCATGTTTGGTTGCCTCTTCTTGAACATGCTTATTATGCATTTTTAATGAACAGAAATGGCTTTAAAGCCAGTATACAAAAAAAACCAAACCAGGCATTTTCTTACGTGTGTGACAGAGGACCTGGAATGTGGCGCCTGCTGGTGTCCTCCTGTGACCGATCAGTGGAAAGTCAACTATTTGTCACAGAAGGTCGAAAGGAAGCTGCTACATGTTGCAGGGCTGGCATTGTAACAGAGGCAATTTTACCTGCCCACATCCTCACGAGGTCTACAAAGACACTCTCCTTATTCCGAGTCCAAGAAGGAAAATGGGGCGGGGGAGGTTAGGAGGGAGAGAAAAAGAAGGGAGGCAGAGAGGGGAGGAATCTCCGAATCTCCATTCCCTTTCCTGTCCACTTTCCAGTGACAGAAACTCTAAGTTTTGTCTATTCATGAGCATCTGCAAGTCACATGGCAGCTTATCCATGTCTTCTCTGGTTTCATAGAAACTTTGATTGTTTTCTAGGATTTACATCCAGTGTAATTGCTTTTGCATTTTAATATAGTAAGAAGTGGATTGAATAAATGCATAACATATTAGAACTGCTATTAAGGAAATGATTCTGTGTGAGACTGTTGAACGAATGTTTTCCTTTTTTCTTCTGAGCAAAACACAAATTTCTCCAATTATTTTTAAATTGATTGTTCTCTATTGTTGCCCAAAGACACGTGGAAAAAAATCCGTTTGTGTGTTTATTCTGTTTCTTCAGTATAATTGAATGGAGCTGCAGAAGACTAATACAGCAGATGGTTGGCTACCTTCCCTCCCAGATCTGTAAGGGACACTTCTCTGTGCATCCTGGAGACATAGTGTTTTCATATGCTGAGACTTTAGTTGTGTTACCTTAGTGTATTTCCCATGCACATCCGTAGTATCTTTTCACGTGCTACTACAGCAATCCTTCCCGTCTGAGTCCCTGCCGCAAAATACTGAGTCCTTAACTCACACATAGCGTGCACGAGCTCCAGAAAGGGTCTGTGTATGTTGGTGGTGAAGACATTATCTGTTTGTTGGTTTCTTTTTTAAGTGGACCGTTTTCCTTAGCTTCCTGCAAGTCAGTGAGCTCCCAGAGAGTGAGACTTCTTTTGCACCAAGGGCTGACAACTGGGCTCTTTCAGACCCATACCTGGAGATGGAAGGGGTTGTCAAACTCTTCTCCAATCAGGAGAACAACGACTCAAGCATCTATCATTCCATTTTCAGGGCCTTAAAAGTCCTACATATTCTCCTCCATCCTTTTAAGTCCCAGCTGGGAAGTAAATAGGTAGGAGATGAGTAGTACTCTTCCCATTTCACTCAGCTTGGAGGGGTAAATCTGCCCGCTCTGCTGAGCACAGGTGTTGGCAACGAGATGTGTTCTAAGGTCCCGCACAGCATCCTTGTGAGCAAACCATGGTAGGTGTTACTGAGAGATTTGGAACATGCTTCCAAGACAGTTCGCAACCTTCTGTTTGCACCTTGTTCCTGTTTCCAGTCCAGGGAAACGAGCTTGCCCTTGCCGATGCTGTACGACTCGAGCTCTCCGTGTATTCCTGGGGTATCACTCAGGGGCGCGACACATACATCAGAGGAGCTAAATTGGCTGGAGGAGCTGTCAATGGTGAAAGTGGGGAAGCTGTAAAAGACAGCGGCCCTATCACATTCGAGTGACTGAGGCAATCTGTATCCATCTCTTTTATACTCCTATGGATTTTTCTTTCCATTTGCATAAATTGGTAGTATACATAATAAAAATGCAAATGACAGAAAGCAGGCCCATTTTTAAAGCTATGAAAAACATCTACCGTCAAGAGGTTTGTTCTCTTGGGGTGGGAGGGACAGAAAAAACACACGCTGCGCTTGTGTCAGAGAAGGTACTGGGAGGGTTTTTTTCCTGGTCTCTCCCAGCAAGCTAAATAGCACGTGGCAGTTGCCACGGCAACCCATTTTTGTGATTTGCAGAATCAGGGTGCAAACCAGATGTAAACTGTCAGTCAATAAATTTCTGTTGTCATAGGAGGTGGTGACATATGCAGTCTCATTTGGCCAATTTGTATACTTTCGTGGTATTTTGTTCTCATCTGTTCCTTTCCACATGCTGTCTGAGTTAGATTTCGTTCTTTGGCCGCATCATTCGTGTTTCATACATGATGTTTACTGGGATAACTAGAGGTCAGATTCCGAGAAGGTTGTTGTTGCAAAATGAAGGGTATTTGACATCTGTTTTGTCAGGAGGACACATGGACTCTTTGGTTTATCTCATGGAGAAGAACCAAATGAATTTTTAAAGGGCACTTTAAAAGTTTTTGCAGTTATTGCTTCTTTTGAAAATGCCTATTTTCAACCTATAGAGATGAATCCATTTTTGTCTTTACGATCCCTTTGCTGTGAAAATGGAGAGCACTCTGCCCCGGGAGCATTTGGGAGTTCAGGGTCATGCTTTTGCTCTCCATGTGCGGGCAAGTGGACTCCCCATTTGGACCCAAGTTGCCTCTAACAGTGCTGCACCCCCATGCAAGTCCTCTTTTCCCTCCAGGGCTTTCCTCCTGTGAGTGAGACCACCCCATTCCCTCTGCTCACCTTTCCTCTCTTCCTGTGCCCCGGAAGCCACGATACTCTCACTCTGGGGAGACTTGCCCTTGCTTCCAGTGGCATGGGGACCTGGGTGTTTCGTGTGGGCTTGTAACGGGGCCAGTTCATTAGAACACATCACTGACCCTTCCCTGCCTGTGGCTTGCCCTCCACATTTTCCATCCCGACTCACAACCCTCCTTTCCCCTACATTTAAAAATATTCCTTTAGCATTTGTTTCAAAAATCCAAGCCCCAAAAAGACTAGGTTGGGATTAGTGGTGAGACTTTTCTGTTACTTAGCACTGTGTAAAACTCATGCTTGACATGTGATACGCTTCCTGCCTCGCTACAGGGAGGTCAGTGCCCATCAATGGGGTGACGGTGTTGGTGACCATGTGGACAGCACACAGGCACTCGCAGTCCACAAACGTGGAGCACTAGCAGCAGATGTGAGAACCCTTCTAGAACAAAGGGTGGTGTGTGGTCAGTCTGAAGCAGGTGACCACACAAGTTGCGTCAGCCTCTGGTGAAATTCCGAAAGTGACTTCCAGAACTAGACACTCATGGGAAGGCAGGGCACAGGGAGGGAGAACAAGAATTGTATGACCTCGGCTCCTCCTCACCCCAGGTTTTTCTCATCTCCAAGTATGAAAACCAGCTCAGTCTGTGCGAAATGGAGACACATACGTGCACACATGGAGGGAGCTACTCGAATGGCACTCGATTCTGATTTCCACAGACGGTTGGAGATGTTTACTTGACTTGTTCATTTTTTTTCTGGCTATTTCCCTGAGAAGAACTCTTAAAGGGGACCACAGTATTTGTCTTCTCAGTTTGTGGCAGGTCTTAGAAGAAAAGGTATTGGAAGCCAGCTACAAGGAAGTATGGCTGGACTTCAGTGAAACATTGATAAACCGTTAAGAACTATTAAGAGTTGGCAAATGTTCTGAAAAGTCCAGTGTTTGTGTGGGAAGTGGACACACACTTTTGTTGAGCTGGACTAGATGGAGCTGTAGAAACAAACCTCTCTGTGAACTATAGACCTACAGACGGGCTAACACAACTCTTTTGAGATGGCGGCACAGGACAGTTGTCACTTCTTGAGATATGGTTACATGTGGGGAGAAACAAAGGCTTACAGAGATTGCTAAAAGGTAACGGGAACCTTATTCGTTAGCGCTCCCAGGGGGGCACTTCCCAAATGAGAGAAAAATGAGCCCGCTCTCTGTAAGTCATTATGATAAATGGACACTCCGTGGGCGTGAAGCATCTCATGTTATAGTCAGCAATTTAAAAATTGTATTTGAACAACTCAGGTCTCGAGTGCTTATTATTCTGTATTATTCTGTATTCCGATACACTGCATTCGTTCGGGGGGGCGGGACTTACAACAAGATTTTTATATAGGTCGAAAAGTGAGTATGGCATGAGATTTACAGTTTCACACCTGTAGTTCCTTTGTGTTGGTTAGAAAGCCTCTCAGCCCCAGGGGAGCAGATTAGGGCAGAGAGGTCAGGGAGCCTTTTCGAGGGGGCAGGCAGCAAAGAAACGGAGCCTTCCGTCTCCAGGCTGGATGAATGTGGAACTTGCGTTTTGTACATTGGTCATTTTTTTAATTTGTGGTTTTCCATTTAGTTTAATTCTCTCTGTCTCTCTCTCTCCCCCATTTGTCTGATTTAAAAATGGAACAAAACAACTCTCCACTTAAAGTTACTGTAGGGCACACATTCAAACCCCCAGTTTCAGGGAGTTCACACTCGGATGCACCGAGAGGCAGCACATTGCTGTCAGTGAAATGCCGCCTTACAGAGGCACCTTGGAACGTGACTGGAGGCCATGAATCGGGCCTCTGCTGGGCTTCTGCAGCCAAGAATGTGCACAGACCCGGGCCCTTTGCAGAGGAGGTTCCGCTGAGTTTCTCTAGGAGGCCAAGTTTGGGAGCTTGGGGTCATAATGGTGCTTAAGAAAAGGAAGGATTTGATAGGAGCGTATGGTCCCATTTTATTGAAGCTCTGCCACTGCAGTCAGTATTGGGCCAACCGACCGCTGGGCAAGCAGTGAATCATCTGCTTTCTGGTTCCAATTGAACCGGAAGTGGTTGAAGTAGCAAGGTCACTTTAAGCAGGTGATTACTACCTTTACAAATCTCTCTGTTTCACAATTCTGTTCTACCATTTCCGATTCCTTAAACTCTTTCAAAGCACTTGAAGCAAATCCACAATCAGTGTAGAACTCACCCATCATGCCTGTGGCAGTTTCTGGGTGACCCTCAGTGGAGTCCCATGTGGATGGTGGTAGAATGTTCGAACATAGGAGTTCGTGAACATGTGGGAGAAAGGGGGTCAGTACGCCCTACAGATGTCGTCTGAGAGCCACAGGGTGACTGTCGGTGGACCGCATTAGACAGGGGTACTGGCCATGGTGGCTGTCCTTAATCACAGCCCTCCGCCCCCAGCAGCTACCAGCATCCATTCAACAGTCTCAGGCAGACCCCTCACAATCAAACCCCTAACTTACACAGCCGTCCTCTGTTCCCAGTCTTCTTCGGGGGAAAACAGAACTCAGTCTACCTGCTGTGTGCTCATTCTGTATTTGTTCAAGCAGTTGTTGATCACAAATACACAATTTCTACTAAAAACAAGACAAGAACGGCAGACAATGGACAAGGGAAAAGGACTTGAATTCTTAACCACTTGTTCTGAAACTGTGCAGAAAATTACTAGGGGTTCCTAGGTGTCACTCTCAGAGTCTGTGTTAAAAAAAAAAAAAAAACAGGTGCATTTGATGTAGGTCATCCCAGATACAGCTTAATAAATTTCCTTTAATGTTAAAATGAGTATATATATAGTCTAGGCAATGAATGTGTTTAGCAAAGCTTTTCGAATATGGTGCCTTCAAAAAGCAGAATGGCTCATATTAAGATGAGAAAATTCAGATAGACAGATAATGATTTTTTAAAATTAAGATAGATAGATAAAGATGTGCTGTGTTACACATGCATCATTCCTGTCAGCAGTTCAAGTTTGTATTCATTGACTATGATGCAGCCTTGATTATCGGTTAAATGACCATGATGTGGGGTATCTAAAGGAGTGGTACATTATTTTACAATATCTTTCCTTCCAAAGTTTCATAGGATTCTCTATCAGGTAAAGTACAGAGTGGTACGTTGATTTAGAATTAAATGTAATTAGGTCAGAAGGGAAGCCCCATGCTTAAGTGAGGCTAAGGACTTGGGACGCCGTGGCCTTCCATGTGGGGTGGCCAGGAGTGGAGGCAGGATGTCACGGTCAAGGAGGGCTTAGTAGCCTAAGGCAGGAAAAACATGGGGCAGCTTTGAACTCACAGGTGTTCATACTTTTTCCTTAGTGTATCAGCTTTAGGAAAAGAGAAAGAAGTTTCAGATATTTCCTGAATATGGTGAGCAACATTCCGGAGTGAAAAAGAGGGCTGAAACACTTTCCTACATGTTTAATTTGCAAGATGTTTACGGGGGAGAAAATTTCCCTTGCTTCCTTCCCGATCTCTATGTCCTAAGAAACAATAAAGGGCTGAGACTTTCACAAGTCCTTCTGAAATTTAACCTGGTCATTTTTTCTACACATTGTACCTCTGAAATTTCAGATTAATGAGAATGTTTAAGTAGAATATCCGCAAGTCATAATTTTATTGTAGATTAGTTGAATTATATCAAGTGTTCATTATTTTATTCATGACATTACTAATCAGGTTGCACCATGTGGTAACACTGTGAAGTTTGATTAATTATTATGTAAGCTTTCTGAACTTCGCTGAGGAGCTTAAACTATAGAAAGGGCCCACGGCTGGATGTTTCTGCATAAAAAAAAAGTCAAATGCTTCCCAAAGGAGAAATGTATTGTGCTAATGCCAAGAAACGTGTGCTCTGGGGGCATGATAGCACGGTTTCAATAGAACGGGCTTTGGAGTCCAACGTGCCAGGTTCAAGTCAGGGTCCAGCTATGATGGGAAGGTGGGCACAGAGCTTAACCAGGCTCCCGGCTGTGGTCTTGGGGGAACAGCTGTTGGCCAGTAACCCTCCCCCTCTTCTGCCTCCTCATTGTTGTGTGTGTATGTAAGAAGTAGCAGGAAAAACAATCCAAGAGTTTAAAGTTATATATATTCTTCTCTATTTCTTATGTGTTGAGTTTGCTTTTTCATGATGCAGACATGTTATTTTCCGGCTGCCCAATGACTTAAAAAAAACTTTTAGAGTGAAGAGAAAATGTGTATGGGCCTGAGCCCTCTAAGCCCCACCCCTAAACACTGGCAGAATACTCAGGAACATCTTGGCCTCCATTTCCCACTCAGCTCTTCATATGTAGGACAGTGGGCTTGAGCGCTCCCCTGGCAGCTGTTGGAGGAAGTCGCCCAGTGAGAAGCGCCGAAGTTTTGCAAACAGCTCGGACAGAACACTTCTGCGGAAGTTTTGGGTCTGGCTCAGCCTGATCAGTTTGGAAAGGGGGAGACAGCTTCCATCCACTAACGTGAGGGGCCAAAAGCTCGTTAATACTGCGAGGGGTTGATGGCTTTCGCTGAAAATGGATGATCCTGCCAGAGGTGAAATGTTCAGACTTGCTGTGACTTCCTTGTTTAAAAGAGAATGCAGGAGGAAAGAAAGGGCCCGCAGATGGGAAGGGGACTCTCGGGGGCTGTGGTCAGTAAGGACACGAGACAATGAGCTGCACTCGAGTTCTCCCTAGTGCCAGATGCCGCGCTGCCTGACTCCAGGCGGAGCCGCAGGACGACGTGAGCAAAGGGGACGGGACTGGGCCAGGCCACAGGTTCGGCGGTGAACCCACCTGCAAGAATCCTTTTAATTAATCCAATGGATGCTGGTATTTAAGCAGAAAGAAGCAGGTCATCTCTCTTCTCTCCGAAACAACAGAAAAAGGAAGAAACTGAATGGGTCCTACAAAGACATGACGTCCTAGTCTGAGCAGAGTGCCTGGCGGAAATGACAGCGGGGGTGACTGCAGTCTGAGGGAGAACCTGGCTCCGGGCGGCAGTGTGGACGGCCACCACTGGGCGGTGCCCCCTGCCCCTGCACGAAGGCTCGTGAGCTAGAGCCACCTGCCCTGGGTTCCTCCTCCGCTGGCGCCTTGACTTCATTGAGGCAAGTTGCTTTTCTCCTCTAAGCCCGGTGTGCTTCATTTGTTAAACGGAGTTAGGAGTATTACTCGCTTTGCCCTGGCTAAGTGACTCAGTTCATTGGAGCATCGTCCCATACACCGAAAGGCTGCGGGTTTGATCCCTGGTCAGAGCACATACGTGGGTTGCGTGTTTGGTCCCTGGCGTGGGGATATGTGGGAGGCAACTGATGGATGTTTCCCTCTCACATTGAAGTTTCTCTACTTCTCTCTCCCTTCCTCTCTCTGTAAAAATCAATAAACACATCCTCAGGTGAGGATTTTTTAAAAAAGGATATTACTTGCTTTATGTGCTTGTTATGAGGAGTCAGTGAGGAAATGCACGTGAAGTGCTCAGCGTAATGGTGGTCCAAAAATGCCCGGATGTGGTCCACACGGCCTGCTGGTGTTCCGCCCATCCCCTGCGCCCGCAGGGGGCTGTCTGCAACAGATCTTGTGCCCCGACCCCCACAGGCCTCTGCTTGCAGTATGTTATTGAATTGCACCTTTCAGTCTTCATCCCTTTGACCACCTGGTCCAACAGCCGCGCACGGTCACACATTCCGTAACGTAAGTGAAAAACGAGACTTGGCTATTTATCTGGGACGTGCTTGCTCATTACAGGAAATGGTGGTCTGGCACATGCCTCACTGGTTTAGAAAAGTTGGCTGAGCATCACCTATGACACTCTGAGCGGCTGTGGTGTTTGTGTAAAAAACGCGTGGGTGACAAACTGCAGTTAGAGGAACAACTATAAATGATGTGTTTCATAAGTGAATCAGTTCAGCTGTTCACACGAGCAGGCCACTCGTCAGATGAAGACAGCCTTGTAAAGCCACGTCTCAGAATGACATTTTATCTGGTTTTCATTCAAGACTCCCTGGGAACAGAGCTTCCTGGTTTCAGAAGGGCCCAGAATATGTTTCTTTTTCATGTGGTGGCAGCATGGGTTCTCTCTTCCCATCGTGTTTGCTGTCCCTTACACGACACAGCATTGTGCCCGAGACTCAGCCCCGCCTGTTCTCCTCCCCGTGGTCTTGTTCCCAATGCCTGGGGCAGGGGCCGTGTGAGGCATTAACCTTCGGGCCTTTGTGGAAATCAAAATCCGATCTGTCTAGGGATATATTAAAATTAACCCCGAAGATTATTAAGATTTCTGTAAAGACCGTTGTGGTCCCCTGCACCCTTTGTGGAATGTGCTCAGTATTTGGTGTTTCTGAGGGACAGAATGCTGATGGAAGCAGCCCGGACTGTAAAGCCTGGAGACACCATTAGCAAACAAGGGCAGGACCAGGGAGTTTCGGGTGTCGGAATACGGCGACGAGGAAAACGTTCCACTGACACAAAGGCCAGTATGAATTGTATCGCCGAAAACATATGTCTGTTTTCTAATGTGTTTTGAGTTTGTATTATTTTTCTTAACAATAGGAAACTGGAAACTAGTTGACAGTGTAATTTAAATGCCTCGATCTGTCAGTGTTAGGAGGCTGTGAGATATTACGGAGCCAATTTTACACCAGTGGAGTGAATCCACCGACATGTTTGCCTGCTGTGTCTTTATAGTCATTTTATTAATTTAGTAATTTGAGAGAAGACTTCTCGTAAGCACAAATCGATCCTCTCTACACAATGAAGTGAGGCCTTTAAGTATTTTCTGCAAATACCCCATACTGTTGATGTCACTGGGAAGTGTGGTGTGTCCCGAGTCTTTGAAGGCCATCGAGTGGCTGTGGCACATGGGCAGGCTCAGTCCCCGGGAGGTACATTCTCCCACCTGGAGC
>PVKM010040883.1:0-13318 GCA_004027735.1 Carollia perspicillata
TGGACTCTGCCTCCAGGGAGCTGGCTTCCTACCGCGTGGGGCTTAAGCCCTGAACAGTCCCAGTGTCTGCCACTCCTATGGGCAGATTGCAGGGACAGCAGAAGCTGCGTTCGCTGGGCTCACGCTGGAGAAACTTGCAGGCAGACAGTGGTCCTGTAACCGTCGGCACTGGAGCTGCCACAGCTTCCATTCAGGGAAAGAGGCAGCCCTCCAGATCTGCACTAGAGGTGTGGGTCGCTAGGGAGCAGCAACTGCCATAGTCTCCCATGTGGGAGAGGGGCTTGGGGCAAGTCAGCTGACCCTGCTTCCAGATCCACAGGCCTGAGGCACCTCCCCTCCCCTCTTATTAGAATTTGCCGTGGGCAGGGCGGCCCTGGAGCATGCAGGAATGGGCCCAGGGATTGCTCCCAGGCCATATGGTCCCCAAGGCCCAAGGCCTACGGCCCAGGAACCTTGGCCCTGGAGGGCTGGGAATGAGGGAACAATCCAAGTGAGCAGTGTCTCTGCATGCTCTTTTATTTATTTATTTTTTAAAAGTATTTTATTTATCTATTTATTTTTATTTTTATTCATTTTTATTTTTTAAAGATTTTATTTATTTATCTTTAGAGGGGAAGGGAAGGAGAGAGGGAGAGAAATATTAATGTATGGTTGCCTCTCATGTGTCCCCTGCTGGGAACTGGCCTGCAACCCAGGCATGTGCCCTGACTGGGAATCGAACCGCGATCCTTTGGTTCGCAGGCCCATGCTCAATCCACTGAGCTACACCAGCCAGGGCCACATGCTCTTTTATTAAAAGTGCCTCCACCATCCCCTGCACAGCAAGCACTCATCACCCTGGTTGACAAGGCAACCTGCACTGTTTCCACAGCCAATGCTGTTCATGTGCCATCCCTGGCATTCCAACCTCTCCCTCATTATGAGGTAGTGGGGTTTCCCTTTACACTACCACATATAAAACATAACCCCTTTTCCTTTACTTTTCCCTAAACAATTCACACAGTAATTTGTGGATGGAGTACTTTGCTAAAGGTGGGAGGGCAAAAGAAGGGCTTATGGTGCAGGAATGCAATCAACTTCAAATTGAGAATTAAACATCTTAATTGTTAATGTTACCTTCCCATTCTTCAGATTACACCCCAACTACTTTCTGGGCAGGACCGGCCTCCAACCATGCTGTGGCTTCCTGCCCTTCTCTGACCACTTCCACCTCCATGCTTCTCCCCTCTCTACATTTCTGTCTCCTGTGCTCCCTAACTTTGGAACTCTGTTTTTCTTACCTGGAAATTCAAATAAAGGCATTCTTCACCTACATGAAACTCTGGGTCTACTATTGCATACCTTGAATGCTAACATTTCTACTAAAAGAAATGGCTTTCCAACCTCAATCTCACCCAACAGCAATATAGATTGGCTACTATCAAATACAGGAAAGAATAGATGGGTAGTAAAGACCTGGCTGGGGGAGAAAGGGATACCTTTATGCTTCTCCTTCTTAACAAATGGATTTTGTTACATGCATATGTCTGAAAGTTTTTAATGTTTTATTTTGTTTCCTTTGATTTTCCCCTACATTTGACTTCCAATACCCTTCTGCTAATTTCTAACTAACAAATACTTTGCTGTAATTACCTGACTACCAAAGAAATTAATAAACCTTTTTAGCTTGGCTCATCAATCAAAAATTTCTACAAATGGGAGGTTTTCAAATAGGAAGTAAAATCTCATTGCTTAGTCACTCTATTGTATCCTTGAATCAGCTTTAGAATATAACAGCACTTCATGTTCATAAGCATATGAACATGACATTCTTTGAGATGAACATTATGTTCTAATGGCCAAAAGTGATAAATACTGTATTGAATGAAAGTAAGACAAGTCCAATATTTCAAATGACTATAAATCTATGTTTTTCCAAACAAAAATGCTTTCGTATTTTATTACAAGAGAATGATGTGAAAAATGCAAACTACAAAAGAGACTGAGTAATATTATGTCTGGTAAAAGAACTTGGACATTATTATACCCAACAGGGTTTGTGTCTTAAGAAGTTGATGTTAAAGAAACATGTGTGGGTGCCAGATTCAGTTCCTGAACCAAGAGGAGAAACTATCAAGGGATATCCAGTGAAGCACCAGGTTGAGATATTCTAGGGAGGCTGCTAAGGACAATAAGCAAGGATTATTTACTGGGAAAGCAAATGTCTTTGGAACACAAGAAGCAGTGGCTGCTATTATTCAGTTTTCTATTGTGTGAATCCTTTTTCAACAATGCAAGCTGAATGACATCCTATTACATATTACCTGAACCACTTAGGAAGCTAAATTTAGCTAGTTAACCCCACAATTTCCTTTCCTAGTCTTATACACTTTTGGCATTATTAAAGAAAATTCTATAAGAATATGTACTGGCACCTTTTTGAACCAAGTATTTCTCATTTCAATTGGTGCTATTTCAGGGCCATTGCAGTGCTTAGTCACCTCCATCTATAATTTCCTTTAGAGGCCTATTCAAAATACATAACTAAAGGGAGGAAGACAGTGGCTAAGTAAGAGGGAGCGGATTCTGCTTCCCCCTACACACGGGAGAAAAACCTGGCTGATATATGGAGGAACAGAGCAAACAGCCACCAGTGCCACAGCATATATGAAAATAGGAGATCAAAAATTGTAGCAGACATTGAAAAACCAGATGGTAAGGAGAATGCTTCAGGACAATAAGGACCCAGGGATCAGTGTGGAGCCCAGGGATCAACACAGAGACCAGAGAGGCTGCAGCTCCAGGCTGGGTGCCCACTGGGTCTCCCACAGAGTCCGTGGAAGAGAGCTGGGTCAACTGCTCTCTCCCCTGCCAAACAAGGTTTGAGCAGCACCGGGAGAGACCTGGTTGCTTCAAGTCGCAGAGAGGAGAGTAGGGACTAAGTGGCAAACACACTGGGGCTGTGAGCACCCACGCATAGCCCTGGGAAAGAGTGCGCAACCAAACCTATGTGACCAGAGGGGGCCTGGCCATGCACCGGTGCCCAGAGAGAGAGAGCTTAGTGGACTGCCCAGAGCCTACACCTGTAAACCCAGAGAGAACACTCACACTTCAGGAGGATGGGAGCCCACACACAGGGCCCAGCAGAGCAGCACCATACTAGCTCTGAGGAGAGGGCACAACTAGCCCTGGGGAAAGTGTGCATGAGGCTGACTGAGTGCTGAACAAGAGGGAGAAAAGCGATACCAGTCACCCCTTAGCCTGCTACAGCCAGCAAGAACAGAAAAATCGCTTTGGCCAGTATGAATCCAGCAAGAGATTTTTGTTTGTTTGTTTGTTTAATTTTTTAAAGTATTTTTTTTATTTTTTTATTTTTATTCTCTCAATTCTTTTGCTTCTCTTTCCTGCTTTCTTGTTTTATTCCTTCTTCCTTTCCTCCCAAGTTTATCTCTTCTTCCTTCCTTCTTCTGCCTTTTTTAAAAAAACTCACAAGTGAGACCAAAAAACCCGAATCTGTGAAAAGACCAGAGTTGGAACGTGGCATCCCAACAGCTAAGATCCAAAGACGAATTTCACTTCCCTATTACAGAGTACCTGCAAGTTATTGCATATTTGTATGATTATTTTTTCATTATTCTTGCATCTTTTATTTGAATAGAATTTTGCATTCCTCTTCCTTCTATTTAGTCTTCTTTGCTTAGCTGGTTATATTGTATTGATTGACAGGTTTTCCCTGTTCTCTCATTCATAGCTTATTGCTAACTTACTGTCCTTCACATCATTTGTGTTCCATAAGCATACTACTCAATGGCTCATAATCCCAACTGTTGTAATCTAGATCTCATACATTCTGTCATATGATTGTTGCTCTAATATTATTGTAAACAATAGCTGTTTGATACAATTTTAAATACTACACATCAGCCCTCCCAGATCTTAGCCCACTTGCCGGTTTCCTGAACTCTATTACTGTAGTAGTTAACTCTATTCTGTCACAAACTAAATCTATTTACTACCCTTTACTCTCACCCTACCTCAGAATGTGACCTCTATAACCACACTGCTTTCTAGATCCAACTCACAATCCTTCCCTTCCCAAAAAGAGTCTTATCTTCTTTCCATCCTTTCTAAAAATTGGCTAGTTGGGTGGAAGATCATGGTTAATACTGCAAATAGACAAAGAATCTTCTATCTCTTCTCTACTGGCTGCTACATTAAATAACATAGAATACTCTCTTGCTGTCTTAAACCATTTTGCCTTCCCCACCACCTGATCACAAAAAAAGAGTAGCTGGAAGCTATGAACACTAGGATACCTGAAGGAGACTGTACCACTGAATCTCACAAGTATTCTACCACAGAAGTTCACACCATAAACCGAGGGAGCAAGAACAAATCATTTAAGAAAATGAGAAAAACAAGAAGAGTCTCACAAACAATGAGAAGACAAAGTAACAACCCCAAAATGAAAGAAAAGGAGGAAGCCTCAGAAAGAACGTTAAAAGAAATGCAGGCAACTCAACTATCAGACATTGAGTTCAAAGCAAAGGTTATCAGGAAACTCCATGAGCTCACAATGAGCTACCAGAAACTGCAGGTAAACTACAATGAATTCATGGCAAACTATATAAACATGAAAAAGGAAATAGAAACTACAAACAAGAGTCAAGAGGAAATGAAGAATATAATTTATGAACTGAAGAACACAGTGGAAGGATTCAAAACCAGTATCAATGAGGCAGAAGATCAGATCAGTGAGCTGGAAGACAAGTAGAAAAAATCACCCAGAAAGAAAAAGAAAATGAAAAGAGGCTCAAAGAGAATGAAGAGGGATTAAGAGAAATGCAAGACAATATGAAACATAATAATATCCATATAATAGGGATAGCAGGAAAAGAAGGAGAAGAGCAAGGGATAGAAAACCTATTTGAAAAAGTAACGATGGAAACCTACCATAATTTGATCAGAGACAAAGTCACACAAATCCAGGAAACACAGAGAGTCCCAATCAAGAGGAACCTAAAGAGGCCCACTTCAAGACACATCATCATTAAAATTGCAAAATTCCAAAATAAAGAGAGAATCTTAAAGACAGCAAGGGAGAAACAGGAAGTAACATACAAGGGAGCCCCGATAAGGTTAAGAGCTGACTTCTCAATGGAAATGCTCCAAGCAATAAGAGAATGGCAAGAAATATTCCAAGCAATGAGAACCAGAGGCGTGTAACCTAGGTTACTTTTTGCAGGAAGGCTCTCAATCAAGATAGAAGGCCAAATAAGGAGCTTCCCAGAAAAAGGGTGACTAAAAGAACACCTCCACCAAACAAGCTCTGCAAGACATGCTAAAGGGACTGCTTTAAGGAAAGAAAGGAAAAGAGAAACACAGAGAGGCACATAGGAATAAAAATGGCAATGAATAACTACCTACCGATAATAACCTTAAATGTAAATGGATTAGATGCTCCAATCAAAAGACATAGAATAGCTGAATGGATAAGAAAGTATGAGCCACACATATGCTGCCTACAAGACACCCACCTCAGGACAAAAGACCTACAGAGACAGAAAATGAAGGGCTGGAAACAGATTTTTACATGCAAATGGACAGGAAAAAAAAAGCTGGGGTAACAATACTCATATCAGACAAAATAGACTTCAAAAAAAGGACCATAAAGAGAGACCAGAAGGCAACTTTATCATACTCAAGGAAAGAATCCACCAAGACGACATAAACATTGAAAATATTTATGCACCCAATGTAGGAGCACCCAAATACATAAAGAAAATCTTAGAGGAGTTCAAGAAAGATATTGACAACAACACAATTATAGTAGGGGATTTTAACATCCCACAGTGAAAAATGGACAGATCTCCCAAACAAATTATCAACAAAAATATTGTGGCATTGAACAAAGCCCTAGATGAAATGGACTTAACTGATATATAGAGAGCCCTGCATCCAAAAGAAGCTAAATACACATTCTATTCAAATGTACATGGAACATTTTGAAAGATAGATCACATGATAGGACACAAAACAAGCCTCAACAAATTCAGGAAAATTGAAATCATACCAAGTATTTTCTCTGACCACAAGCGATTGAAATTTGAAACCAACCCCAAGGGAAGAAACCCCAAACACTCAAAATCATGGAGATTGAATAGTATGATATTAAACAATGAATGAGTCATGAATGAAATTCAAGAAGAAAACAAAAAGCTTCTGGAAACAAATGAAAATGAACTTACAACAAACCAAAACTTATGGGACACAGCAAAGGCAGTCCTGAGAGGGTAGTTCATAGCAACACAGGCCTACCTAAAAAAGATAGAAACATTTCAAACAAAAAACCTAACCCTATGCCCACAAGAACTAGAGGAACAACAACAAAGACAGCATGGAGATAATAGAAGGAAGGAAATAACCAAGATCAGAGCAGAATTAAATGACATAGAGACAAAAAGCACAAGACTAAGAATCAATGAATCCAGGAGATGGTTCTTTGGAAAGATAAACAAAATCGACAAGCCTTTAAGCAGGCTCATCAAGAAAAAAAGAGAGATTTATTGGACTTTTGGCCAAGATGGGGACGTGGGTGGAAATACTGTGCCTCCTCATACAACCAAGATTAAGGACAATAAAGATTTACAAACAATAACACAACCAAAACACAGAAAATTAAACTACAGAAGTCTGACAACCATTCAACTAGACCTGTAAGAGGGGTGGGGTCAGCAGTCCATGGACAGGAAATGTGGCAGAAAAAGGCAGTGGCTGGCAGACCCGGGAGCACTGGGGAGCATAGGTGGTGTGGAGCTTGCAGACCCCAGACATGGGGTGGACATGAGCAGAGCATACAGGGCACGTAGGGTGGTTGGCCAACTGAGGACACACATTCAATCACAGATAAACTAGGCGAGAGTGGTCAGTGAGATGGACTGAAGAGCCCAGGGCCCCAGCAACAGGAAATGAAGCCTAAAACCACCAATTGGAAAGGTGCCAGGAGAGACTCACAGCCTCACGGGAGAAGTCTTGGGAGAAGCCAGGGTCTGGGAGTATGCATAGGCCGCCCACCTGGAAACCAGTGCTGGGGGGCCAGTTTGCTTGTAGAAGGCAGCAGGAGGGACACAAATCCTAGAGATTGTGGAACAGGTGCCATGTTCCCTCTCTGACCCCATCCCCACAGAAAGCCTCACAACTTTGCCACTAGGTTGCCCCACCCTAGTAAACACCTAAGGCTCTGCCACCCATTCATAACAGGTGTGACCTGACCAAAAATGACTCAAACAGAACAGCTCAAAACCCCAGAGACAATAATTTTAATCAACCAAGAGATAGCCAGTCTATCAGATGCACAGTTCAAAACACTAGTGATCAGGATACTCACAGAATTGGTTGATTTTGGTTGCAAATTAGATGAGCAAATGAAGGCAATGCTAAGTGTAATGAAGGAAAATGCACTGGGAACCAATAGTGATGGGAAGAAAACTGGGACTCAAATCAGTGGAGTGGACCAGAAGGAAGAAACAAACAACCAAACAGAAAAGGATGAAGAAACAAGAATTCAAAAAAATGAGGAGAGGCTTAGGAACCTCCAGGACATCTTTCAAAATTCCAACATCTGAATTATAGGGGTACCAGAAGGGGAAGAGGAAGAGAAATAAATGGAAAACTTATTTGAATGAATAATAAAGGAGAACTTCCCCAATCTGGCAAAGGAAATAGACTTCCAGGAAGTCCAGGAAGCTCAGATATTCCCAAAGAAGGTGGACCCAAGCAGGAACACACCAAGGCACATCATAATTACATTAGCCAACATTAAAATAAGGGAGAGAATTCTAGAAGTAGCAAGAGATAAGGGGACAGTTACCTACAAAGGCGTTCCCATCAGAATGTCAGCTGATTTCTCAAAAGAGACCTTACAGGCAAGAAGGGGCTGGAAAGAAGTATTCCAATTCATGAAACACAAGGACCTACATCCAAGATTGCTCTATCCAGCAAAGCTTTCATTTAGAATGGAAGGTCAGATAAAGGTCCTTCTCAGATAAGGTAAAGTTCAAGGAGTTCATCATCACCAAGCCCTTATTACATGAAATGTTAAAGGGAATTATCTAAGAGAAAGAAGATAAAAAATATGAACAGTGAAAGGACAGCAAACTCACAGTTATTACAACCACACCTAAAACAAAAGCAGACTAAATGGACACCT
Source organism: Carollia perspicillata (assembly GCA_004027735.1). Lineage (NCBI taxonomy): Eukaryota > Metazoa > Chordata > Mammalia > Chiroptera > Phyllostomidae > Carollia > Carollia perspicillata. The sequence continues at coordinate 8,189 of PVKM010040883.1, forward strand.
AAAAGAGAAGTAGAACCATAGAAATGGAGACCACATGGAAGGTTAGCAACAGGGGAGTGGGAGGAGGAGGGGGGAGAAAGTACAGACAATCAGTACCATAGATGATGGGGAGAAAATAGACAGGGAGAGGGCAATAGTAGTGTAGGAAATGTAGAAGCTAAAGAACTTATGATACATGGACATGAACTAAAGTGGGAGAGTTTGAATGGGATGGGTTGTGCAAGGTGGAGGGGAATGAAGGGGGAAATGGGACAACTATAATGGCATAATCAATAAAATATATTTTAAAAAAGAGAGAGAGAGAGGAACCAAATAAACACAATCAGAAATGAAACAGGAGAGATTACAACCGACACCACAGTAACACTAAGGATTGTAAGAAATTACTACGAAGAACTGTATGCCAAGAAATTTGAAGACCTAGGTGAAATGGACAAATTTCTAGAAAAATATAATGTTCCAAAACTAAATGAAGAAGCAGCAGGAAGCCTGAACAGACCAATAGTAGCAGAAGAAATTGAAGCTGTAATAAAAAATACTCCTGACACACAAAAGCCCTGGACCAGATGGTTTCACAGGAGAAATCTACAAAACATTTAAGGAAGAGCTAACCCCTATCCATCACAGCCTACTCCAAAAAATCCAAGAAGATGGAAGACTACCAAATTCTTTTTATGAAGCCAATATCATCCTAATTCCAAAACCAGAAAAAGACACAAAAAGGAAAGAAAACTTCAGGCCAATATTGCTGATGAACATAGACACTAAAGTCCTCAACAATGAAATATTGGCAAACTGCATCCAACAATACATTAAGAAGATCATACACCATGACCAAGTGTGAGTCATCCCAGGGATTCAAAGATGGTTCAATATTCACAAATCAGTAAATGTAATACACCATATAAAAAAAGCAAAGACAAAAATTACATGATCATATCAATAGATGTGGAAAAGCATTTGATAAAATACAGCATGCATTTATGATAAAAACACTCAACAAAGTGGGAATAGAGGGAGTATTCCTCAACATAATAAAGACCATATATGAGAGACCTGCAGCCAACATCATACTCAATGGGCAAAAACTAAAAGCTTTTCCACTAAGATCAGGAACAAGACAAAGTTGTCCACTTTCACCACTTCTATTCAATATAGTTTTGGAAGTTTTAGTCACAGCAATCAGACAAGAAAAGAAAATAAAAGGCATCCAAATCGGAAAGGAGGAAACAAAACTGTCACTGTTTGCAGATGATATGATAGTGTACGTGGAAAATCCTATAGACTCCACCAAAAAACTGTTGGACCTAATAAATGAATTTGGCAGAAAAGCAGGATACAAAGTCAATATCCAGAGATCAAAGGCATTTTTATATACCAACAATGAAACAGCAGGAGCAGAAATCAAGAAAAAAATCTCGTTCAATACAACAACAAAAAAATAAAATACCTAGGAATAAAGCTAACCAAAGAGGTAAAATACTGTATGCAGAAAACTATACAACACTGAAGAAAGAAATCAAGGAAGACACAAAAAAATGGAAAGATACACCATGTTCATGGATCAGAAGAATTAACATCATCAAAATGTCCATACTATCCAAAGCAATTTACAGATTCAGCGCAATACCTATTAAAATACCAATTGCATATTTCACAGACATAAAACAAACACTTTAAAAATTTATGTGGAACCATAAACGACCCAAATAGCTGCTGCAATTTTGAGAAAGAAGAGCAAAGTAGGAGGGATCACAATACCTGATACCAAACTGTATTACAAGGCCACCGTAATCCAAACAGCCTTGTACTGGCCTAAACTCAGGCATATGGACCAGTGGAACAGAATAGAGAACCCAGAAATAAACCCAAGTCTCTATGGTCAGTTAGTATTCAACAAAGGTGACAGCAACATAAAATTGAGTAAAGATAGCCTCTTCCACAAATGATGTTGGGAGAAATGGACAGCTACATGAAAAAAAAATGAAACTCAAGCACCAACTTACACCATACACAAAAATAGATTCAAGGTGGATGAAAAGTTTAAATATAATCCATGACACCATTAAAGCCCTAGAGGAGAACATAGGCAGGAGTATCTCAAATATTTCACACAGCAACATTTTTACTGACATGTCCCCTAGAGCAAGGAACATAAAGGAAACAATAAACAAATGGAATCCTTTCAAAATAAAAAGCTTCTTCATGGCTAAAGGAAACAGTATTAAAATAAAAAGAGATCCAACTATATGGGAAAACATAGTTGCCAATGATACCTCAGACAAGGGTTTAATCTCCAAAATATACAAAGAACTTACATGAATCCACTCTAAGAAGATAAGCAACCCAATTAAAAAATGGGCAAAGGAGTTGTACAGACGCTTCTCCGAGGACATACAGAGGATTCAGAGACACATGAAAAGATGCACAATATCATAGCTATCAGAAAGATGCAAATTAAAACCTCAATGAGATACCACTTCAAACTGGTCAGAATGTCCATCATAAACAATGCAACAAACAACAAGTGTTGGAGAGGTTGTGGAGAAAAGGGGACCCTAGTTCACTGTTGGTGGGAGTGCAGACTGGACAACCACTATGGAAAACAGTATGGGATTTTCTCAGAAAACTAAAAATGGATCTGCCTTTTGACCCAGCAATTCCACTGCTAGAATTATACCCTAAGAACCCAGAAACACCAATCCAAAAGTACGTACGCACCCCAATGTTCATAGTAGCACAATTTACAATAGCCAAGTGTTGGAAGCAACCTAGATGCCCATCAGTAAATGAATGGATCTAAAAACTATGGTACATATACACAATGGAATTCTATGCATCAGAAAGAAAAAAGGAGCTCCTACCCTATGCAACAGCATGGATGGAACTGGAAAGCATTATGCTAAGTGAAATAAGCCAGGTGGTAAAAGACAAATACCACATACTCTCACCTTTAACAGGAACCTAAACAACAAAACAAACAAACAAGCAAACTATAACCAAAGACACTGAAATAGAGAAGAGGCTGACAGTGTCCAGAGTGGAGAGGGGATGGAATTTCAGGGGAAAATGGGAAGGGATCACAGAAACAAGTATGAAAGACACATAGACAAAAACTAGGGGCTGTGGAAATTGGAGGGAGAGGGGAGGGTTGGGTGGGTGGGCTGGGATGGGAGTGAAAGACAGAAATCTGTACTTGAACAACAATTAATTTTTTTTAAAGAACAATCTGACAGTAACTAGTGGGGAGGTGGGAGGGGATGATGGATTGGGATGGGGAGGATTTTCAGGAACAACTACAAAGGACACATGGACAAAATCAAGGGGGTTGGAATCAGTGGAGGGTGTTGGGCATGGTGGAGGGAGATTGGTGGGGGGTAATTGCAGACAACTGTAATTGAACAACAATAAAATAATAGTTAAAAAAAGAAAAGAAAAGACTATAAAATAAAAGTGCTTCAAGGAAGAAAGAAGGGGCTCCTAACCTTCATGACAGTGTGAACAGAACTGGAAATAAGTCAGTCAGTGAAAGACAAATACCATATGGTCTCACCTATACGTGGAACCTAATCAACAAAACAGCAAATGAGTAAAATAGAACCTGAGTCTTGGAAATAAAGAACAAATGGACAGTGACAGAGGGGATGGGGTAGGAAGATAATGGGGGAAAGAAGGGGAAGGGGAAAGGGAAGGAACATGAATAGAGGACTCATGGGCATGAACAATGGAGGGGGATTGACTGTGGGAGTGGCGGGGAATCAGGTGGCGAACGCCTGGGGAAAAAGTAGGGACAACTGTAACGGAACAACAATAAATTTTTTAAAAGTGCTGCAAAATGAATTCAAAATAGTGACTCTCTTACATATTTAGAAACAAATACAACATTCCTTGTAAAGAAAATGTGGTAGCTTTTCACCACATTATTGATACAATAACAATATGTGTAATAAATAAGTTCTCATTGAAATTACTATTAAATCTAAATAGAATTTACTTTGTTATTGTCAATCTCTGCTTTCAATACTGACATTATTTATGGAACAAATTCAATAAATTTTTCGAAAGGAAAAAACATTTGCATATCTAGTATACTTAGAGAAGAGAGAAAATTAGAAAAAAAAAAAAAAAAACAGTAGGAGATGCCCTTCCAGAATAGCTTCCCTGTGGGAATCCATGTGACCTGAAACTCTCACTGTTGTAATAATTATTGGGACATATATCTGTCCAATCACTGTATACTTTTGTTATTATATTCTTGACTATAAAAGTAATACATATGCACTGTAGCAAATTTAGGAAACATAAAGAATCTGTTTACCTCTATGACCAACCTTCCTTTCTGTTTTATCCCTAATTTTGCCCTTTGCCACAGTTAAAGAATTCTTTTTGCCCAAATGCTGTTCTATCCCTTAACTAATCAAAATGTATCTAAATTTTAACCATGAAGTTATACAACTCTTTCCTAAAGGCTTGAGAGATAACAAAAATAACAAACATTTCTACTCATGGCTACCTTAAAAGAGCCAGGGCCCTAAAACCAACCCAGTGTTTCTCTTTCTCCTTAAGGCTCCAGGTGATACACCAGGTAGAAAGCCACTTGACCACACACTAAATATATGTCTAGATTTAAATCCAGTTTATTTCATTCAGCTTATATTCACCTCAATTTCTATTCACAGGCAAATCTTGATTAAGAAAAGAAACCCAAAAGGGAAGATGGCGACAGAGTAGGAGAGAGCGGATTTCACTTTCCCCTACACAAAGGAGGAAAAACTGGCTAATCCATGGAGGAACGGAGCAGACAGACAACAGTATTGCAGCGTATTTGAAAATAAAAATCCACAAAGCGGTAGCGGACACTGAAAAACCAGAAACCAGACGGTAAGAAAGAGATTTCAGGACACTAAGGTCCGGGGGATAAGCCCGGGGGACCAGGCAACTGTGAAGCCCCAGGCCCAGCGCCGGGTGCCCAGCGCCCGGCACCCAGAGCGGATGCTTGGTCAACCGCAGAAGCGGAGGGTTATGTAGTGCACCCAGAGCGGGCCCTCAGGTCAACCGCAGAAGCGGAGGGCTGCATCTTGCACTGACTGCGGGAGTCGGAGTCACCAGCTGCCGGAGAGTTGGGTTAGA
>PVKM010040884.1:0-13326 GCA_004027735.1 Carollia perspicillata
CAAATTATAGGCACTTACTATGTGTTGATTATATCTCAGCGAAGCTCTTAAAAAAATACCACCTTTAAAAACAGTGGAAGGAAAGCAAATGATACAATGGCCAGATGATACCAAGTTGTTCGCAGGTGTCCGGGGTGGTCGTGTCAAAAACAGCAAAAACTGAACACACAGCATAACCAGAACCCAGTGGTCACGCAAACTCACCGGAACCACAAGAAGAAATGAGGCGTAGCTGTTGAAAGTGATGTTTCCAAAGCCAATCAATGACGTGGCCATAAACAACTGAGCAAAATCAGGAGGATGGAAGAGACTCTGTGTCACTTGATACTGTTTCTGTCTTGTTAAAAACGCATAGCAAAGGAAAGCCTAGGAAATCACCACAATTACAATGTACTCCTGTGTTACTCTGGTAGTTTTGAAAGCATCTTTAAATATTGAAAAATCCAGCATGAACGGTAAATATGGGTATAATTGTGGGTGATTTGGGCTTTTTTTAATACTTTTTTTTATTTTCCGGAATTTTTGCAAATAAAAATGATTTTAGAATCAAAAGGAGGAACACATGTTACTTTAACACAACAAATAAAGGGCACGTGAGGCCTTCCCCCTGCACTAGGTCTGTGGGAAGGGCGAATCCAGAGGAGCATTAAATTTGAGGTGACCCTGACCCCTGAAGACCGACCCCCATGACCCCTCCTGACCTCCCAGAGGAGGGATGGGGAGGGGGCACAGAGGTTGTGGGCAGGGCGAGGGGGATGTGCTGTGCTGCCGATTGGATTAGTGTTGGGCTCTGTTTTCCTCTAAGTAGATTATGCTGGCCTTGAACTTGCTCCAGTGGGTCCCGGAAATTCAGCCCGGACAGCCCTGCGGTTCATTTCCAGAGCTCACTGGAATATGTTTAAGCATGTAATAAATACATTTGAGCCTAATCAGATAAATCACTAAATCAGATCGTTATCTTGCAATCTGAAAACCAGGCTCGGGCTCCAGACCCCAGGGGAAGGAGGAACAGGGAGGAACAGAAAGGCTTTGGGCAGAGAGGGCAGGTCACATCCCTGCCCAAGACCACCCAACGCCAAAGGCGAAGAAGGGCACCAGCCCCCCGAAACCCAGATGCTCGTCGGCGGCTGACTGGCCTCGAATTTGCAACAAAACTCGGCAACGGTCAGAGTGAGAGTGAAAACCCTCCAAAGAACATCAATGCTCGAGTCCCAGGTGGGGTGCAGCCAGTCTACCTCCTTCCTCAACACGAAAGAGCTCTCAAGTTCTCGTCCAAGACCACCAGCAGAGCCAGATCACCCTTTTTCAAGTCTGAAAGTATGTCACTGAACTTTTGTTATGTCAAAGCCCTGGGGGGCTGAGAACGACGGGGCACAGACTTGAGAATGAGATGGATGTAGGTCAGACCCCGGTTCTACCCCCGTGTGTGAGGCCTCGGACGAGTGGCTCCGCCTCTCTGTGTCTCAGTCTCCTCATCTGTAAAATGGGGACGGTAACAGCACCCACCTCTTGCTGCTGCTGGGAGGCGTAAATGAGGTAATACGTATAAAGTACTCAGTGCAGGACCCGGCACAGAGTCATCAGCCGAGGTCAGACACCTTCATTGTCTGAATTATTTCTACAGAACTTCCTACTCAGTATTTTCTTTATGCGAACTTCTTTATTTTTTCTTTAATTTTTTAATATTTTATATATATTATATATATAATTAATGACTAGGGTGTACATTACAAAGAAGAAGGTCAGGGTATCCCAACAGAAAATAGAGGGGTGCTGTTTTGAGATGGGGGGACAGGAAGGTTCTCCAGAGGAAAGAACTTCTCTGCGTGAATGTTCAGTAGGAGTCGGCTAGGGGAAAGGAAGGGAGGCTGCTCCAGACACAGGGCACAGTGTATGCAAAGGTCCTGGGGTGAGGGTGAGGTTGAGTAAGAAAACTGAATGAGACGAGGCCGCTGAGGTAGGAGGGTGGACCATGCCTTGTGGAGGGCGGGTTTTAAGCAGGGGAGTCAAATCCCGATTTGATTCAGGATTTTAAGAGGTTAACCTGGCTCCACGTGGAGAAGGCACTGGAGGGGAGGCCTCTGTGGTCGTCCAGGCAAGACAAGGGCCCCTGTGGAGAGAAGTGGGCGGGTCTGACCTGCCTCTGGAGGCGGGTCACCGCGGCCTGGGCACTGCAGCCAGCAAGGAGGCAGGTGGGTCTGGAACCAGAATGGCTCTCGGACGTCCAGCTCAAACCACCAGAGAGATGGTGCTGCCGGTCACTAAGAAGGAAAAGCCTAGTGGAAGAGCAGTTTGGGGGGAAGATTCGTATATTTAGTTGTAGGCACGGAGGGACCAGAAAGGTAGGAGCGAAGGCAGGAGACTGGGCTTTCCTAAGAGCCAGGATGACGGAAGGTTTCCCAAATGAAGAAGCAGGCGCTGGGGGCAGGGGGGGCTGAGAGGTCGAGTAACTGAAGACAATGTGTGGGACACACAACAGGTTGTCGGTGCATGTCTGTCGTGGGCACGGATGGAGAGGGGACATGGAAGGGCAGATGGGGACACACATGTGTGCGCCGGGCCATGGGCGCACATGCAGATGGATAACCAGAGGGTGCGTGGATGGACAGGTGCTTGGGCAGGTGAACGGGCACCAGGATGGGTGTGTGGTTGCGTGAATGGGTGCCCTGGTGCACAGATGGACATTTGCTTAGGTAAGTGGAGGGGGGAGTGTATGGGTGTGTGTTCACGGGGGCGGGAAGGACATGCTCGTGGATGATGGACGTGCACACAGATGGACGGATACACAGATGTGTCCACAAACACATGGACGTAATGGCCCCAGCCACAGGGAACACTGGTTAGGTCCTCCCACATGAACTTCAGTGCTTCTCTTCTTCACACAACCATTCCCTCCGTCCAGAGCGCCCTTTATGTCACTTCTGCTCCCCTCCGCATTCTTCAGATCTCAGTTCAAATGTTACTCCCTCAGAGAGACCGTCTCTGAGTGTTCCAGCCAGCACGGCTCTCTCGCTGCCTTCTTTACAGGGTTTATCCGATTTTCAAGTCACCCCATTGCTTTGTTTAACGGGCAATCTCCCTCATGAGAGGGTTCAGTCAAGGGCAGGGGCCTTGTTCATCATTTCTAAGTGTTTGGTACTCATCAGAGTGCCTGCCACACAGAAGGGACTCTGTGCCTATAAAATAGATGGATGGGTGGGTGAGGAGGTGGATAGATGGGTGGATGTTTGAGTGGATAGGTGGGTGAGTGGATGGATAGGTGGGCGGGTAGATGAATGAGTAGATGAAAGGATGGATGGGGCAAAGGGAAGAGCTGGAGGGAGGAAGGCAGAAAGGAGGGAGGGAGGGAAGGAAGGAAGGACAGACAAACAAAACCCCCACTCCCTTCTAACCTGTGCTCAAGCCAACTGCCCCCTTGTCCTAGCCTCGCTCTACCTCTGCTAAGCCGCCTCTGACAAAGCCCGGAACGGTCGCAGAGAAGATGCCCAACCCTCCCAGGTGCTGAGGGACGTGAATCCTGCCTTCGCCCCGGCAAGCCTGCGGAGCAGCACCAGCCAGAGCTGCGACAGCATCCGTTAGCTCATCCCTATTCTATCATCTTCGATAAGCAAGACAGGGTCAGGCTGCCAGGCGCGAGGAAGGAGCAAAAAGGAAGATTTTAAAAGACAAGGAGCATAAACCACTCCAATAGGCAAACAAAACAACAACAACAAAAAAACCCACTTTTAAAATACACGGCTTCTGAGGGAGAAGGTCAAGTGCCCCACTCAACATATTCGGAAGATGACAAGCGAGAGACACACGGAGTCTGCGGGGCGACCTCCGTGAAGCGCCGCCTGACACTCGCAGAGGCGGGTGTTAGCATTTGGCAAGAAACACACACGGAACTGACTCAAGTATCAGGGCTCCTATTTTCCCTCACTTCCTATTTAACCCTTGTGGGAAGCAGCTCTCCCTTCTACAGGTCTGTTCTCAGGAGCCCTGGAGGCTACTTCTACCTGCAGAGAGCCAATTCGAAGGCGAGAGACAGGACAGGAGAGAAGGGAGTCTGCAGGCGGTACACCGGTCCCTGAACATCTGAAAGCTGGGCTTGGGTGACCTCGGAAATCTAACCCTGATGCAGTCACCCCCGCAGCGGCCCCTGGGCCCCTCTCTCTGTCCCTGGCAGACACACCCTGTCACCTACAGACCCTCAACCACGCCGGGGTGGGGCAGGTAGCCGTCAAGATCTCAGGTCCTGGGCTCTGTCAACTGGCCTTAACACCTACTAGTTGTCGGCCCTTGGCAACAGCTTCACTATAAGCCTCAGTTTTCTCATCTGTTTAATGGGGATGATGATAATAATTACTATTATTATTGTTTGGGAGGAATAAATTAGATAATCCATGTAAAGGGCCTGACACAGAGTGAACAGGGGATCGATGTTGGCTGTTACTATTATTGTTGTTATTGTCAATTATTCTTTTATTTATTTAATACTTAGAAAGCACTCCAGACATGTAAATGAGGAGAACAGTAGTACTCTCCTCATTTTGTAGGAGCTAGAGACCAGACAGGCTCAGTGACTTGTACAGGGTCACGCAGCTACACAGGGGCAGAGCTGGTCCTTCAACCTCATCTAACTCATTCCAGCGTCCCCGCTCTTAGCCCCGACGTCACTCGTAAGGATGACCCTTCCACAGTTCGGCTCTGCCAGCCCCTGGCCAAGGCAGTATCCCCTATCATCTGTCCAACCTCCTGGTGAGATGAAATTCAGCAGGGACTCACCCCATTCCCATTTCACAGATTCTAACACTGAGGAGCGGAGCAAGCAGTTCAGGACTCCCACGGTGACTCTGGAGCTGTCACCGCGGCCCGCGAGGCCAGGACTGCGTGTTTCTCATTCACTCACGCGTCCCCAGAGCCTGGCATAGTGCCCGGCCCAGGGGAAGTCCTTGGTAGTACCACCCCATTAGCAACCAAAGTCTGCTTCACGAGATGCTTCTTGGCACATGCCCGGTGGGAACAGCCCACAGCCAAGCTCAGGGGGGATATGACACTGTCGGTAAACTCAGTGCATAGCCACTTACCAAATACACCGAGAACCCCCACCGGAAAGAAACCCGTTTGCTTTCTCTTCAAGCAAAGCCCCTCAGCAGCCTTCAGAAAATGCTGCCCCGGATGGGAATTTAATGACGGAGCCATTCTGCTGCGTGCTCACTGTGCACAGGGCACTTGTTCAGTATGTTCTCACTCATCAAATTCTTAAAGTAATCCGAAGAGGTGATGTTAGAATCATCCCCACTTCACAGACGAGGAAGCATGATGTCTAAGCCTCTTCATCAAAGCAAAGGAAAAGAATCCTGCATTGGGGCCAAGTTGTCCTGAGTTACAAAGGCAGCCTCGTGGCCAAGGTCAACTGGTCCCGACCTTGCCAACTGTGCAACCTCTCAGCCCTGACCTTAGGCCCTCAAAGGGCATCCAGACCACAAGGCTGTCCTTCTGGGATCTGACCACTCTACGGAATGCACCAGATTGCAGGTCCTTCTGCCCTGGCTGATCTCCCAGCTGCCCCCTGTGCTGCGCCATGAAAACACAACTGTGCTTTAGATAATTCTAGTGCTGAGACTCCCATTGGCCTCAGAAGGCAGGCAATAAATTCCAAAAGAATAACGTAGCTCTGAAGGGTGCGGAGACATCTGAGATGGGTATAAAAATGGGAAGCCAAGCTGGATCCAGATCAGCCAGCTCCAAAGCCTCCCACAGACAGGGTGTCCTTGGGGCGCCCCCCAGTTTGATGAGTCCAGTCAACCCCACACTGCCCCTGGGCTGAGGCCTGGAGCTCGTCGTCATGGAATGAAAACAGAGCAGCCGCCATTCCCGTCCTGAGAGTGCTCCTGCACAGCCCCGCAGCCATGTCGCTAACCTCCTCCCCTTCCCTCCTCTCCTGAACCCTCCTCCAGGCTTGCAATGCCCTGAGCTGCTCACGATTTATCACGATGACATGCTTCACCACAGGTTACTGCCTTACCTGGAGGGTCCTGGTCCCTCAGCATTTGAGAAACTTTCCACTTTTATACCCACCTCAAATGCCTCTTCCTTCAGGAAGGCGTCCCTAGCACCCACCTGCACTCGACCTCCAAATCAATGCCTGCTTCCTCCTTCATGTCACCACCGAGACAGACTCTGTCCTCTGCACCTTAGTGTATTGCATTATTCCTCACAGACGAAAGACACTCCTTGTACCCAACAGGGGGCCTGGCACCAAAAAGGGCTTCCCAAACCCTCAGTGAATGAGTGGATGAGACTACTTCTTCCCAAACATGCACGGCAGGAACCAGTGAAAAACCTGAGATAAAGGAACACGGTCAAGGACTAGAACGAGGCCGGGGGACTATTTCTAAGAATGACAAGACAGTAACTACTTCCACCTGTGAGCCGCATGGTCCCTGTTGTAACCACTCAAGTCGGCCATCACACACAAAAGCAGTCACGGACGGCACACAGATGAGATGGGGCAGCTATGTCCCGATTCGACTTCACGTTAAAAAGCTGGCAGCTGGACAGATGTGGCCTGCAGCCACAGTTTGCTGACCCCTGGATTAGATTATTTAACACATCTCAAAGGGGCTAAAGGAGACAGGCTCATTCTTAGTACGGCAGGCCAAGCTGGGAGGGAGGGAAGAAGGGAGGGAGGGCAGGAAGGAGGCAAGGAGGGAGGGGGCAACACCATCTCCTAAGAAAGACTGAACAGTTTCTGGACGATTTAAACACATTTTCTCAGAACTCTCTCAGACCTCAAGCTTCAAACCTTTGAGGCAGACAAGGGAACAAAATCTAAAGTAAGCTACAAGTTTGCGACAGATTCCTCTACTGTTTTTGGTCTGTTTTATTATTACTTTTACCATTTCACTAATACGGTCATTCGCAACACTGCTATTATTCCTAATAATAATTTCTATTGATGAATTCTGCCCTAACTGATGTCCTGGAAAAGAAAGAAAACAGAAGAGAAAATGCGCTCAAGGGAAAAACCAAACTCCAAGGAAATTCAATTAAATAAATAGATTTCTTGGCTGGAAGAGATGTGACGTGTCCCCAAACCTAACCTCCCCCCACGCCCATCTCCCGGGGGGAACGGGGGAAGCATAAAAAGTGCAGCCGCTTCCTCCAGAGCCAGGAACACCCTGACGCCGTCGCCGACGTGCCCTGGCCCCATTAAATCACGTCTTCTCAGACAAAACTTGTTTCATTTTGCCCTCTCTCCCCCCGTCCCCATGACTGCATTTGAAACGAGCGTTTGGGTCATTTGTCGGCTCTTTCCTCTCCCACTCTAGTCTCTGGCTGGCGGTATCTCTCTGCCAACACCTGGCCACTCCTGGCCTTAGATGAGAGGTCCCACACACGGTGGCGGTGGAATCCAGGGACGGTGTGGCTTGAGAAGTCATCAAACACACACAAAATGCAGAGCAGATGGCCGGCGGTATGGACACTGAAATTCGTCCCTGCTCCCCTTAAACTTCTGGCACCCCAACTGGTCCCCTGACCGGTGTCCCCTGTGGGCTCCTCGGGCCTCCTCCGGCTTGCCGGTGATCCAGTGCTTCCTGCTCACCCAGCCCTTTCGTCTACATGGCCTCAACCCCAATGCCAGCCTGACCCCATTGTGCAGGTGAGGAAACTGAGCCCGGAGATGCCAGCAACTTCCCGAGGTCACAAGCAGGTAAGCTGCAGAAGGCCAGAATTTGAAACCAGGACCATGTGACGGCAGAGCCAGTGCTCAGTGGAATGATGCCCATTCTGCGGAGGAGTCCCCCACGCTTCCCTCCTCTTCCTCTCCCATTCAGTGGGGCCCACCCGAAGCTCCCAACATGCACCTGGGACCGCCGGTGGCGGCTGGCGCTGAGGACCAAAGCCCTGCAGACCTCAAAAGAGGTCGACAATTTAACTCGGTCACCAGGGAAGGAAAAAGTGGAGATCAAACAGACCACCGCGGTCCCCCCTCACTGCACGGCTACCCAGGGCTTCCCTTCACCTGGTGTTTCATTGGAAGAAACTTCCCCAGGCAGCTGCCACTCACACCTGCCGCTGGGAAACCTCTGCCTGAGCCAGACGACTAGACATAAAATAGTGAGGGTAGCAACTGCCCCTTACTGAGCACACACCACACAGTGCTGCAAACTTGGACACGTGTCGCCTCCCTGCATCGTTGGCCTGGCCTTTTAAGGGCGACGCAGGTCCCATTACAGACAGACGGGCAGCCAGCAGCTGCTTGGAACCACGGGGCAAGGTCCCCTTTAGACTCCAGGCCCTCCTGGCGTCCCCACAACCCCCCAGTGTCACCTCACCTCTCCCTCCCTCTCACCTACCGCTTCCTCTAGGCCCAGCCCAGGCCCACCTGCCCAGTGGCTCTGGTCCGACCCATTTCTAAGGCACCGAACTGCCCACCAGCATGTCCTAGGAAGGGGCTGACATGTGACTGCCCCCCAGTGGGTTCATGTTCCTCAAAAATCCTGTCTAAACTCATGAAGCCAGCGGGCTTTTGGCAGACCTGACGGGACCTGGCTCCATGAGCTTAGCCAAGGGACTTCTGGAGAGCACTTCTGGGTTCTCGATAGATGCCACTCCCTCCCATTCTCCCTTCAGAGTCCCCGGCAGGGTATAGAGCCATGCAATGCAGGCTTCGTGACTTCCCTGAGCCGTGCAGCCTTGGCCAAATTCATCTACCTCTCTGATCCCTACCTCCTCCTTTTTACAAGGGGTGGGGTAGCCTGGACCTCATAAAGTTGTTATAAAGATAAAGGAGGCCACCCATGCACACTCTTGGCACACAGTGTGTCTATGGCACCATAAACACGGAGCAATACCTTGTGCACAGTAGGTAACAATAACCATCTGTGCAGAGACATGGGGCGTTTTATCTCCGCCTTTCCCACATTCGTGGGCACTGCGCATGTTTGGACAAATCCATGGAATACCACGCCCTTCCTTCACAAAGGAACCTCCGGTCTCCTCCATCGCAACCTTTTCTGGCCCCCCCCGAGGGTGGAACTTCCCTTTGCTGGAATCCCAGTGTCTTGTCATAGAATCGGCACCACCAGGAAGCCCAAGGCCTTGCTGAATAGAGCCCGTGGTCAGGGGTCATGAGGAGTTCAAGAGTACAAGCCTCAAAGGAAAGTGGGTCCCCAGGATGTGCACATTACGGACTTTGGCATTGAAAGGCTGCTGGCAGCTTTTGAGAAATGGTCCAAAAAGATGTTGCAAAAAAAGGGGGGGTCAAAAATGTATTTTTTTTTATTGTTTTGAGCTCTGATGATTTGAAAGAAAAATAAAAGCCACCGCAAGCAGATTTGAGATTTGGCACTGGGTGGCAATGAAACAAAATAACCCACCTGAGCAGAAAGCAAAGAAGCCCACACCCAGCCTGCCCCCCTGACACTCAGGAGGGCTGTTCCTGCCCCGAGAAAGCGTCCCCTGGACTCGCTCAGCCGCACTGGGCCACCCACCCGCCCCCGGGGCCTCCCTGCCACCGTGGTTCCCGGTGTGTGAGCAGTAACAATGGAGAAGGTGTCACACTAACCCTGAGTAGGGGCCCTCCCTGCAGTGCCTCCGCGCCGAGGACAGGTCATGGGAACGCGCCAGCCCACGAGCCAGTGTTGCCTGGGAGGACCGTCACGTGCGAAGATGAAACCGATGCCTCACGCTCGGAGAATCCAGGAAAGGGCACCACTGGGTCGATCGATGCAGTAATAAGAATAATAACAACAGCAGCAACAACGACAGCTGGAAGCCAGGTGTGAATTGTACAGCTGCTGATGAGTGTGGGGACGTGAATACTGTGTCCGGTTCGCTCACCGGCGTTGAGGGTCGAATCTGAGACACGCGATCATGGGGGAAGGGTTTAAGCCTCATTGTTCCTGTCCCCAGGCAGGCCACCCACGGCTCGACAGACCAGGACACCAGGCTCAGCCATGCCGTGTGGCTCACCTGTCCCCCACGGCCAGAGGACTCAGGACAGGGCGGGACCCCAGCGTCCAGCCTCCAGCCCTGAGCTCTCTCCGCCACTGTCGCCTTTCAGGAAGTTTGTCCTCAGGGAAGAGAGTCATCAGGAGCTGTTTATCGGCAAAACTGAAATTTTAACAAGGTCCCCGAAGGAGTGGGAGCCACGAAGCGTGCGAGTGTGAGAGTACTTGTGAGTGCGTGTGTGTCCATGTGTGCATGTGCTTGAGGGAGGGTGTCGCAGCCAGGCTCCTAACTTTCGTCTGGTTCCTGTCAACCTGACTCAGGACCCCTGGGGATGTCGTGCTCTGGGCCTGAGACGCCCAAGGCCAACTCAATTACGGGTTCCTGTGCTCTACCAGAGCCTCCAGCTTCACAGAGTTTCCTGGTTTTCATCTGGCCTCAGAATTACTGAGGTTGTCACAGCCGTCGACATCATTATCATCCTCCTCATCTGAGAGCGGCACCGTCCGTCCGCGGAGGGGGCCTGGTGCAATCAGTCGGGAACACGGCATGTCTGCAGGCATTTCGCTTTCACGACTGGGGGGTGGGGGGTGGATGCCACCGACATCTGGTGGGTAGGAGCCAGGGGTGCTGCCGAACACCCTACAATGCATAGGACGGCCCCCTGTAAATGAAGGCTCTGCCCCAAATGTCCTAGTGCCAAGACTGAGAGACTCTGAGCTGGCCCTTTACATGCTGTCGCTGGAGACCCCAACCAAGAAACTCTCCTACCTGGGGCCTGAGGGCGGGTGAGCCTGCCCTCCGATGGCGGTGCCAACGGTCAGAGTCCCCGGGTCTGCAGTGAGGAACAGCCACACTGCAAGACTGCAGATCCCCTGCATAGGAACCCGTTAGTCCAAACCTTGCTTACTTTGGGGGCATAAATATAGTCCCATGACTTTATAAAAGACTATGGGGACTTTTCCAACCCTGTCACACATGTCAAAGTGAGCCTGTGGTTGACCGCTACCTTTGTTCTGTCCCAAAATACTAAAAACGTGGCACTGCCCACCCCACCCCCATCCAGGGGGGCAGATACTCTGTCAAATTCAGGCCCTGACCCAAGTCTTAGCAAAACCATCAGCTGCCCACACCCATCACGGAACCAGCTTCTCCAGCTCTGGGACCTCATGACCATGCCGCCCCTGGGGACTCGGCCCTCCGGAAGCAGGCAGGTGGCTGAACAGAGAGCAGGGAGAGAAACCTGTGACTTTGCCCCTTCGTTTGGGCCTCCTGACTGCCAACCCCCTCCGACCAGAAGAACCAAAGTCAGGTCCTTCTCAAGTGGCAAGGCAGCCCCAGAGGGAGGCAAAGACATGTGTCATCTCGCTTGTGCCTCATGACCACAGGTCACGGTCAAGTAGTTTCATGCCTGTTTCAGACACTGAGGCACTGCTGGGGAAGGGGCTGGAGCGAGGGCCTCACAGTGCGATGGCCGCGCCAGGACTCACATGCCAGGCTGGGAGCTCACACGCCTTCCTGATTCTGCCACTAACCGACCGGGCCAGCCGGGCAAAGGTCCAGGAGCGCAGCCCCCTCCCCCACCCCGACGACGGTGGCCTGTGTCTTTTTTATCTGTGTGCCCCGGTGCCAGCCACACGGCCAAGGCTAAGACATCGATTTCAGCTGAAACAAATCCTGCTGCTCCTCTCCATCACCTTTCAGTCAACAGGCTGCGGGAGGGGCTCCCCCACAGCCAGAGTCACCCCGTGTGTGGCCCCCAGCTCTTTCCGGACGTTTCCCAAGGCAATGAAGCCACTGCCTCTTTGGAGCTGTCTCCTTGCAATGCCCCGAGTTATTATGTGGAGCCTGCTTCGCGAGCTTTCTTCGTTAGAGCTCATTTTCTTCTCTTAATTGGTCTTCAGCGTGGCTGGGAGATCAAGGCGACAGCTTCCGTGACAGGAGCGCTGCGGGGAGCTCAGGGGCAGCAGGACCCCGTCTGAGCAGCCTGGAGGCAGGCAGGAACTGGTGAGCTTGCTCCCCAGCTCTGCGGCTGGCTCTAAGCCAGCCGGGAGAAGAGACAAAAGGGACCCCTGCCCCACCACGCCCCCCAGAACTAAGCCCTCACTTGCTCCCTGCCATGGCTGGACCAAGCCCTTCTCCTCTCTGGGACTCAGCTGTTCCTTATTTGAAAGTTGAGATGATTAGACCGAGGCTCCTTCCAGGCTCCTTCCAGTCTGCACACCCAAGTGGCGCTTTGCTGGAGGCACCCGAGCTCATCCCCTGGCGGCCCAGCCGCAGGAAGGTTATCGGGCAGCGCCCCCTGGTGGTCATCAAGAATCATCAGGAAGAGGCCCGTCTGAGGCTGTCCCAGGCCATTGGGTTCAGCAGGGAAAAGGCATCTCAGGGCTTGCAGCCAACCAGCTGTTTGACCCTCACTTTTTCAAGCAAGGAGCCTAGGATTTGAAGCAAAAACACAGCCCGGCCACTCTGTTCCTCTGACCTCCGTGACGATAAAGGTAGCTCTTCAGGAGGTCCAGCTTGACGAACAATGCCAGCCCCAGCCACCCAGGGTGCCCTGGTATCCGGTTACAAAGCTTGTCTGCCTCGTTTCTCCTCCACAAAGTACCAGACCAAGGAGGGAAAGACAAAAGCACTAAAGAAAGAAAACGATCAGATGACGGAGCTAAACTGAGCTCCCCAGTCCCCAAGGTCAGGGCTGGTGTGGGGCTGGGAGCACCAGCAGGTCTGTGGGTGCCTGGGGGAAGGGAGGCCCTTTCCTAGGGAAGAGCGAGGTCAGCAGGAGGTCTGGGCGGTGAGTCACACCACATTCAGAACCCCAGGGGGAGGGAGGGGGCCCCCTGAATGGGCATGACCCTCCTGCCCAAATGTTGCTCCAGAGTTAATGAGATGTGGTGTCCACCCCCAAAGAGCTCTCGGTCTGGTGGGGAACAGACAAGAAAAGTGGGCACAGAGGACACTGCAAACTGAAGCACGTGTTTCCAGTGAGACAGATGTGAGTTCAAGCACAGGCTCTACCAGGTACTGGCTGTGTGACTGTAGGCAAGTTACTTAACCTCTCTGGGCATGTCCCTCCTTCCTGCCCTTCCTCCCTTCCCCTGACTACGGTCTGGAGTGGATGGCTGCACAGCAGCAAGTCACCAGAATACTCCCCATGGTTGGGCCATGTGGGCCTGCTTTCTGCTTCTTGAAAGGGCTTCCAGAGATCAGTGTGACCCTTTTTCTCTGCCCTTTGCAAAACGTTCTTCCCCCCAGTCTCATGCCTGGTTCCTTCTCGTCATTCACGTCTTAGGTTAAGTGCTGCCCCCCCACCACCAGAGAGGCCCTTTGCAATGGTCAGTTCCGTGTGTCAACATATCTAAGCCACAGCCCTCAGCCATTCAAGCC
>PVKM010040885.1:0-13322 GCA_004027735.1 Carollia perspicillata
GGTTTGGGTATCAAGATATGTTGTGGTTCACATTTCTGCTTCTTTACCTTTAGCAAATACACTGTGTTTTTCTAATCTTCACTTTCCTGAGCTGTACCATATGGGTGATAACACTTTAATTTAGGCTTTGTTGGGAAAAGTGAGACAGAGACATTTAGTAAGTACTGATTAAACTGGTCCAACAATGAAGAAATGTTTTTAGACTGACATTTTTGAATTGTAAAGATATGTTTTTTCAGGATTAATTTTGTTCAGGGTATTCTGCATGTGGTAAAATATCAAGCTGGACTGGTTAAATAATAGTTCAATGAAATAAAATCACGAAGGAAAAGAACCTGGAATAGTGTCTGGCACATAATCTGAACTCATCAGGGTCTCACTTTTATTACATAATTATTCATAGTTGCAGAAGAGTTTTTCTTTTGGTCTCATGAAGATTGTAAAATAGGTAAATCACCTCTTAAAGACTTTCTTTTCCTCCCAAAATATGCATTCCAGAAATTGGTATCCCTTGATCTTTTAAGTGCACCAAGTGTATGTGTGTGTAAAAAAATATATGTGTGTGTATATAAAGGCCATGTATACACACTTACACACACACACACCCCATGTCAAAAATGTGATGGGAGAAGGAGAGTTGTATGTGATGGTTTGAATGATTTTTCAGTAATATTCACTCTTCCTCTCCCACTGTGGGCAGAGTATACTTCCTAGCTTTGATTTCAAGGTTGGCCATGTGGTATATTTTGGTCAGTGGAATGCTAGAGGATGGAATATAGCAGTGACCTGAAATGTGCTTGTGTAGTTTGACTCAGCTCTTGGCTCCAGTAATCACCATGGGAAGAGCATGCCCCATGAGGATGAGAGGCATGTGGCATAGGCTGAATTTTGTCTGTGGCTTTCAGCCAAGCCCATCTTACCAACGGCTCAAAGTAGAGTTGCCCCAGCTGACCTGTGGAAGCCACAAACATGAAAATACATGCTCATGGATGATAGCCACTTACGTTAGGGCTGGCTTGTTATACAGTGTTATTGAGCAAATAGCTGACTAATACACGGTGCATGCATCTTTCTTATCTGGGCATCCCAGTATTCTCAGCCAACCCTATATCATGCCATACCTGTTACTTCAATCTGGGAGACAAACTTTTCTACGTTTCACATTGATCTGCATGGATTGAGTTCTTCAGTTTTGTAGGGAGAAGGTTGTACAAAGTCATTTAGTTCAGATGAAGAAGTTAAGAGAGAAAGCAATTTGGCTAAAATGTTCCTGTTCTTAGAGGAGCAGAGAGAATCCAGGCATCCTGACCTGCTCTTCTGTGCATTTAGTCCGTGACTTTTAACCTCAGCAACTGGACTGTAAGTCTACGTGAGGAAGAGTGGATAAGCAGAGAGGAAGGGAAGGTGCTCAGGAAAGCAGGGAGTGATGGGTTCATCAGGCGTTGGCCGCGGCTGGGAATAAAGCCTCCTCTGAAGTGTGGGATCATTGGACTTAGGCAAAGAGTTTCTCTGGGAAGAAAGGGATAAAATTAAGCCATGGAAAGTTTGGCCAAGTCATGAAAAAACATTTTCCAAAAGAGCTGTTAATTTGAAGGTGGAATGAGTCACAGCCCATGGGCAGGGCTGAAAATCCCATCAGCTGAATTACTCAAAACTTAACTGGACAATAAAAAAACGTATGGTTAAGGCAAACATCCCTTCAGGGTTAGGCCAAAGAGACACCATGTCCCTGTTTGAACTTTTTCTTTGTATTTCTAGGCCAAATCTGCATGGAAAATTACCTGGTACCTCAAATCATGAGAATAGCGGGGCCAGATTATTTCAATATGGACGACTTTCCCCATTTCACTTGTCTTCAGGGTCGAATTTGTTGAATGGCGACCAAACTTTTAATACTGTTATTGTGACAGGCCTGGCACTTACTAGTTGATAGTTGGAAAATAAGGTTTCTGGGTGAACTTAAACCTTGAATTTTCCAATTTATAGAAAAGTATGGTGCTGCTCAACAACAACAATATTAGCACAGAGCGTCCTAAGTAGAAGTGCACACAGCAGGGTGGTTTAAAAATAGAAAAGTGGTTAAAAAAGTATTCTTTTTTAGATACACAGAGGTCCTCCCATCATTTCCCCCAAAGGTTCTGCTTCCGATTCCAGTGTGGGTGTGGGCATTTTTCCACACCACCGAACAATTCTCACACAGCTGGGCGTCCTACAGTTCAGCTCAGTTCTGATGCTGTCTACCCGGAGATAGCAACAGTTAAGGGCTCGGTCCCTCAAGACTGCCCTCCACTGAGGCGTCAATTGCAAGTCCAGGTTGTCACCTCTGCTTCCAACTGAGTGTCTATAAATCAGAAGTTGCCATGAGCCCCTTATGGGGTTTGATCGATGTGCCAGAGTGGCTCAGAGAATGTAGGAAACCCGTTGGCTCACCAGATTACTGATTCGTTGGAAAGGATATTAAACACACACACATAAATCAACAACCAGATGAAGAGATATACAGGGCAAGATCCCAAACAAAGGTGCTTCTGTCCTCTTGGAGTCTGAGGACTGGCAAGGTGGCATGTGGATGAGTTCTGGTTCAACCTGGAAGCTCTCCATACCTGTCATTTTGGGTTTTATGAAGGCTTCATTATATAGGCAAGATTGATGGAATCATTGGCCATTGGGGATTGATTCAGCCTCCAACCTGTCTCCCCTCCTGGGAGGTCAGGGGAGTGGCAATAATAGTTCCAACCCTCTAATTACGTGGTTGGTTCTCCTGGCAACCAGGGCCCGGCCTTTGGTGCTGTCCGAAAGTCACCTCATTAAACAAACAAAAGACCCCTTTTTTGGCTCTCATCACTTAGGAAATTCCCAGGGTTTTCGGAGCTCAATGGCAGAAATGGGCATGAAGATAAAATACATCCTTTTTCTTATAAGTCACAATATCACACTTTCTTTTTCTTTTATATAAAAGAAAAAAATTGAAATGCGGTGCCCACATTGTGATAAACAGTAAATGCCTGGTGTATGTTGGTTCTTGCTCATTTCTGAGTGCGGGGAAGCCCTTTTCGCACCTTAGTTTAGGACAGGCATGAAACCCACAGAACAGAGTTCCTTTTTCTCAGGGCATTTGTGTCAGTCTGTAGCTGTGCATTGATGGATGTGATTGCTTATTCAATCTGTCTTCCTCATCAGCCTGTATGCTGTTTTTCCCTCAGTGCCTTTGATTCAGTGAGGGAATCAATGAGTGATCAGCCAGAGGATGGACACTCTTGTTTTTTGTCTGTTATTCCTCTTTCCTCTTGAGGCATTGGTTCAGAGCTCTTCCTATGTCTCCTGTGGAGTGGCCTCTTCAGTGGCTTGTAGTTCTCTTTGGGTCAAGTCCAAACTCCCCCTTGTGGTCCTAAAGACTTCTTGTGACATGGGCTCTCCCTGCTTATCTAGACCCTTCTTTCTCCCTCATTCCTACCTGGAACTCAACTTCCCATCTGTCACTGAACTATTCAATTTCAGTAATGGAAAGCTCAGTCTTTGTCTTCGTTCTTGATGTTGACCACATTTTCCTCTGGGTTTGTATCAGCTTTCTACCGTGGCTATAACAAATTATCATGAACTTGGTCACTCAAAACAACCGAAATTTATTCTCACATAGTCTGGAGACCAGAAGTCTGAAATCAGGGTCTCCCTAGGGCCATAATCCTTTGGAGGCTGGTGGAAATAATCCATTTCTTTTTTCCTCCTGCCTCTGATGCTGTCTTTGTCTTGTATCCTTGTCTAGTATCCTCTGTCTTGTATCCTTGTCTAGTATCCTCTGTCTTGTATCCTTGTCTAGTATCCTTGTCTTGTGGCCACCTACCTCTCTGCTCTGTCTTCACATCACCATCTCTGTGTGTCTTCTTTTTCTGTATTTATCTTATCAGGATGCTTGTCATTAGATAAGGACCTGGATGATCCAGGACAATCTTCTCATCTTAAGAACCATAATTTAATTACATCTGTAAAAACCCTTTTTCCAAATAAGATAATTGAAGATTTGGACATAGATATTTTGGGGTGGAGGGGCCACCATTCAAACCACTACAGGTCTTGATTTTTTTTCTCATGGATTAAATAACTTTTGTTTCATTCTCTGTAATGTCTATACATATGCTCAGCAATATGTTCCATATTATCTTTTCACAGCTTTCTAGTTTTCTCATATCTCAAACTCTTCAAAATGTCTCATTCTTCAGAACACTCATCCCTCATGAGAAAACTGTTTTTTCACTTTAGAGATAATTGGGAACTTTAAATATGGACTGAAATAGCCCTGGCTGCTGTGGCTCAGTGGATTGAGAAACAAAGGGTTGCTGGTTCTATTCCCAGTCAGGGCACATGCCTGGTTTTCAGGCCAGGTCCCCAGTAGGGGGCATGCAAGAGGCAACTGCACATTGAAATTTCTCTCCCTCTCTCCTTCCCTTCCCCTCTATCTAAAAATATAAATAAATAAATAAATAAATAAATAAATAAATAAATAAATATGTTTAAAAAACACGAAAATATAAATATGGACTGAGGTATACATGATGTAAGACATTAATTTTGTCAGGTTTGATGAAATTGTGTTATATCCTTATCTGCAGAGATGTATTTGCTCAGGTATTTTCTGGTCTCGGGTTTACTTTTAAGTGCTTCAGCCAAAAATAGGGTAGTGATGGATATTACATAAAATAAAATCCATAGCATATGGATCATTGTAGTTGGGTGATCAGTGCATGGGGATCCATTATACTCTTCTCTCTACTCTGGAGTTTGTTTGAATATTTCCCCCTCCCACTACCGACCCGTCTCAGCCTTCACTTTGAGGATAGTCCTGACCTCCCTCTAAGTCCACCTCACCCTCTAGCCTCATTGTTCTCCCTCCAGCCCCCCATTCTGCACCCTATAGCCTTGAGGTGGGTCAGGCTGGGCCCATTCCTCCTCAGGAGGGGCAGTGAGGAGAGTGGCAGGCAAGGGGAAGCCTGTCAATACCATCAAATCAATACACTTTTATCTACAACTCAGATTTTTCAGCTTCTCCTAATCACATCTGTAGATCTTGTTCTTTGGGTGTTCGGGGATTACTCTAAAGCTTAGTATGGTGTGTTCTTCATGTCTGAGGTTCAATATTTTTATGTTCAGTATTTAGTGTTGATAATATTCTCTTGCACTTATTTGTATTTTTATTTACTACTTTAAAGGCATGTAATTAGTCTACACATGATTCCAGGGCCTACTTTAGGTGCCATAAGGGGAACTAAGGCTACAGAAATAGAGTCACACACAGGCCAGCCATTAAGGGCTGTTAGTCTGGAGGGGGAGACAGGCCAGGCATAAATAGGTCAAGTACAGCATAGTAAATGTTATGTTTCAGTCTGTCCACACCTCAAAGTAGGATGGAGGAGAAAAGAATTTATACTCTAAATTTTCAGTAGCTGATATTTGAGGCCTAGCAATGAGTTCTGTAAATACTTATCTCTACTCGTATGAACCTTTCAAGACAGGTGTTACTATTACTGTTGTGTAGAGGTAGACACCAAGGTTCAGGGAAGTTAGGACCTTGTTCAAGGTCACATAGCTAGTAGGTAGTAAATCAGATGTTCTTTTCATATGAAAAAAAAAGTTTGGGCTTTCAAATATTTTATTTAATGGATACTTACTTTTATGAGGTCATTTTAGATTTTTTTCAGTATTCTTTTTTTTTTTTTAATTTTAGTTGTTGTTCAAGTACAGTTTTCTGTCTTTTACTCCCATCCCATTCCAACCCCCCAGTGCTCCCCACTTCCTTCCCATTTCCACCGCCCTCAGTTTTTGTCCATGTGTCCTTTATATTTGTTCCTGTGACCCTTCCCCTTTTCCCCTGAAATTCCCTCCCCTCTCCCCTCTGGTTACTCTCAGCCTGTTTTCTATTTCAATGTCTTTGGTTATATTTTGCTTGCTTGTTTGTCTTGTTGTTTAGGTTCCTGTTAAAGGTGAGATCATATGGTATTTGTCCTTCACCACCTGGCTTGTTTCACTTAGCATAATGCTTTCCAGTTCCATCCATGCTGTTGCATAGGGTAGGAGCTCCTTCTTTCTTTCTGCTGCATAGAATTCCATTGTATATATGTACCATAGTTTTTTGATCCGTTCATTTACTGATGGGCACCTAGGTTGCTTCCAGCACTTGGCTATTGTAAATTGTGCTGCTATGAACATTGGGGAGCATAGGTTCTTTTGGATTGGTGTTTCTGGGTTCTTAGGGTATAAACCTAGCAGTGGAATTGCTGGGTCAAGAGGCACGTCCATTTTTAGTTTTCTGAGAAAATTCCATACTGTTTTCCATAGTGGTTGTACCAGTCTGCACTCCCACCAACAGTGAACTAGGGTCCACTTTTCTCCACAACCTCTCCAACACTTGTTGTTTGTTGCTTTGTTTATGATGGCCATTCTTAACAGTATGAAGTGGTATCTCATTGTAGTTTTAATTTGCATTTCTCTGATAGCTAGTGATATTGAGCATCTTTTCATGTGTTTCTGGATCCTCTGTATGTCCTCTTTGGAGAAGCATCTATTCAAGTCCTTTGACCATTTTTTAATTGGATTGCTTGTCTTCTTAGAGTAGATTTGTGCAAGTTCTTTATATATTTTGGAGATGAAACCTTTGTCTGAGGTATCATTGGCAAATATGTTTTCCCATATGGTTGGTTCTCTTTTTATTTTAATCCTGTTTTCTTTAGCTGTGCAGAAGCTTTTTATTTTGATGAGATCCCATTTGTTGATTTTTTCCTTTATATCCCTTGCTCTGGGGGACATATCAGTAAAAATGTTGCTGTGTGAAATATCTGAGATTTTCCTGCATATGTTCTCCTCTATGACTTTAATGGTGTTCCGGCTTATATTTAAGTCTTTTATCCACCTTGAATTTATTTTTGTGTATGGTGTAAGTTGGTGCTCGATTTTCATTTTTTTGTACGTAGCTGTCCAGTTCTCCCAACACCATTTGTTGAAGAGACTATTTTTACTCCATTTTATGGTGTTGCCCCCTTTGTTGGATATTAACTGACTGTAGTGACTCAGGTTTATTTCTGGGCTCTCTGTTCTGTTCCATTGGTCTATGTGCCTGTTTTTATGCCAGTACCAGGCTGTTTTGATTACAGTGGCCTTGTAATACAGTTTGGTATCAGGTATTGTGATCCCTCCTACTTTGTTTTTCTTTCTCAAAATCGCAGCTGCTATTCGGGGTCGTTTATGGTTCCATACAAACTTTTGAAGTGTTTGTTCTATGTCTGTGAACTATGCCATTGGTACTTTGATAGGTATTGCATTGAATCTGTATATTGCTTTGGGTAGTATGGACATTTTGATGATGTTAATTCTTCCAATCCATGAACACGGTATATGTTTCCATTTGTTTGTGTCTTCCTTGATTTCTTTCTTCAGTGTTGTGAAATTTTCTACATACAGGTCTTTTACCTCTTTGGTTAGGTTTACTCCTTAGGTATTTTATTTTTCTTGTTGCTATATCAAATGGGATTTTTTTTTTGATTTCTGATTCTGCTGTTTTAGTATTAGTATACAAAAATGCCTTTGATTTCTGGATATTGACTTTGTACCCCACTGTTTTGCCAAATTCATTTATTAGGTTGAGCAGTTTTTGGGTGGAGTCTATAGGATTTTCTATGTACGCTATCATATCATTCACAGTAGTTACACTTTCATTCCTCTGTTTTTTATCTTCATATTTAGAAGAGTCACTTGCACTACTACTTTTTCTAATTTCCTTTTTTTCTGCAACAACACTGTTTTTACACTTGTCACACAGGACTTGCCTTGTTCGTAGTTTAATAGCATTCATTATTGAAGTAGGTTCTTCCCTGTACATTTTTTGTTTGGGTCGTTTAATTTTCCGAGGCGGTGGCTGAGGTATTGACTGGTTATACGTGTCCCTGGTAAACAAAGGGGGAGGATAAGGTGCTCCTTCATGGAAGAGAGGTGGTGGTTTAGAAATCCACAAGCTTTCAGCCAAGCTTGGCTCGGGCAGCGGGACAGGAGAGGGGTCATCAGGAATAGCACCATTCACTTCACACTTGACTTCCGTCTCCTCTGGGAATGTATTACTTTGCAGCTGCATGGCTTCAGGCTTATCTGTATATTCCCTTTTGGGAAATACTGTCACTGGGATCCCATGGGGCCCAAACCGCTTCACCAGAATGGCTGTACATTTTTCCCACCAAAAGTAGGGCTATTGCATCATACATTTCATGGTCTCTTTTTGCACTTTCCTTTTGCAGATTTGAAATCCAGATTCTCACACAATCACCGACCTTCACTTCTGTTTGATTCAATAGCACACACACTTCTAAGTCTCTCTTTCACTATTAAATACATCAGTAGAAAGCCCACTGGTCTTATGCTGCTAACTATGAAAACAAAAATGCAAAAGTCCAAAGTCAGCATTTTTAAAAAAAACTTTTAAAAATTGAGATTAAACAACATGCATAAATAATTGTAAAGGCTCCCATCTTTTTGCCCCAAGCATCATACTTCAGAATGTATTTTAAATAGATTTTTTTCCCAAATGGGAAAGAATTCTTGTGCCTTGATGGAAGGACAAGAAGTTCAAAGTGAAACATACTATAACAAGCCATTTCCACACAGGTGCCATCAGTGTGTGTGTGCTGTTGCAGGAGACAGAATGGAGAGCCGTGAATGGGAGTCTGCACTTCAGATCTTGTGGAGAGATCCATGAGAACCCCCGAGAAGAGCTTCTCCCCTAGGCGAGGTCATTTTAGTTTTAAATTGCACTCTGTAAATCAGGCTTGCTGTGGATATAAATTATGTAATTTTTATCTTTCAGTGTTATTTTAAAATTTGACTTAAACTGTTTTTCTGCAGCATAACAGATTCAAAGAAATGAGTATTTGAAATGGGCCTTTACGACCAGGGACATAGGCTCCCTGGGATGAAAGGGGCCTTCCATACCTTCCAGATGGACTTATCTGTTTATCAATTTACAAAACCTTGGAAAATTGCTAGGAAATACAGACAACTCTCTGATCTCCAGATGCGTAGTACTGTTTTAAGCACAAAAGCAATGGGAAGAATGGCAAATATAAAAGAATGCTAATTTGACAACCTATCTAAAATGCCTACATGTCAAAAGCTAAATGTGAATGCAAATAGCGGAGGGGGAAAGATTTCAAAAAGTATTACCAAGGTTTGATGTCGTTAATAAACAAAAAGTTAACGTTACCCTCTAACATGCATCCCCCCATGCCAACTGGGAGTAAACAAAGGATTTATTAAATTCAAAAGGACGATAAATAGAGGTGGGAAATTATCTTATTTTCTTAGAAGGTGGTGACAAAATTTCTCTTGGGGAAGAGAGCTGTCTTTTGTTTAGAAAAACTGTTTATAACATATTTCGTTCTGAGAAGTTAGAGTTTGGCTTCTTTATAGTTTTACATATCTGGCATAATAGCAATGCTCTTTTAAACCAAAGTAAATTACATAAACAATATTTTTAAATAGATTCTCCCAGCACAGGATGCCACCCACCCACATGGATCTATTCTTGTTGCCTTCATCTTGACTTCTGTCTCTGTCAGTGTCTCCTTATCAAGTGCTTGCAGGAGTGAGTTCAGGTTGGTCTCTGTGAGAATAACCCCATCGATTACTTCTCATGATTATGTGAAATAATCAGGTTCACCTGAGCAGTTCCTCTGTTTCACACGGCATTGTCTGGGCTGCAGGCAGGGGGAGGCTTCCCTGGAGCTGGAACCGTCAGGGGCTGACTGTTGCAACAGGCAGGTGGGCCAGCTGTTGGCTGGGAGTGTACCTGGCCCTGCTGTAGGGTCTCAGCTCTCCTCTGTGGGGGCCTCTCCGTGAAAGTGCTTTGGCTTCCTCACATCATGGTGGCTGGGTAACAAGAAGGAGCCCTCTGAATACATAAACGAAGATGCTGTATGTAGGTCTCTTAGTGCTTAGCCTTGTAAGTTATTGTATTAGTCAGGGTTCTCCAGAGGAACAGATCCAGTAGGATGTATGTGCATGTGGATGTAAAGCTATTTATTATAAGGAATTGACTTGTGTCATTACGGAGGATGACAAGTCCCAAGATTGGAGGTTGGGTACTGGAGACCCAAGAAAGCTGATGGTGTAGTTTCAGTCTGAAGGCTGGTAGGCTCCCGACCCAGGAAAAGTCCATCTTTCAGTTAGTCAGAAGGCAGGAAAAAAGCTGTGTCTCATCGTGAAGGCAGTCAGCAGGAGGAATCCCCTCTTTTGGGCTGGGGAGAGTCAGCTTTTATGTTCTCTTGAGGCCTTCCACTGATTGAATGAGGTCCACCCACTTTAGGGAAGGCAATCTGTTTTAGCCAATTTACAATTCAAAGGTTAATGTCATTCAGAGACATTTTCCCAGACACATAGAATAAGTTTTCATTAACTATCTGGATGTCCCGAAGCCCAGTTAAGTTGACATATAAAATTAATCATCGCAGTTATGTTGAGTCACTTCTGGTCCAAGCCCATTACAGCCAAGGTAATGGGAGTAGAAAGACTCTGCGGAGTGTTCTTGCAGAGTCTGTGTTTCACTGCAGAGAGGCGATGGCGTCTCCGAGAAACGTGTGTGACTGGGTCCTACCTCGTATCTGCTGATTTAGAATCAAGAAGGGGGGCCCCAGGTTTGTGCATTTTTACAGAGCTTCCTCGAAGATAATGGCTCCAATCATGGTGTGAGGACCCGTGTCCTGAGCAGTGGGAAACAGTCTGCATGTTGGTTTCAGATTATTCTCCAACTCCAATTTTTCTTTAGAATTTAGACCTTTGTCTAAACTATCTCTGCCTTATCTGTATTTTCTGCTTGTCCAATCCTGTCTCAGTATGTCTTCTTGGAATTGAACTCATCACACAAAGGAAGGGCACTTAAAATGTTTTAAAATTGTTATTCTATTACAGTTGTCCCAATTTTCCCCTCTTTGCCCTCCTCCACTCAGGCCACCTCCCCCCCTCTCCCCCCGCCGTTCCCACAGTCAATCCCCACGCCGTTGTCCCTTTTCACGGGTATTTATACATGTTCTTTTACTAGTCCCTCCCCCTTCTTCCCACCATTATCCCTCTTCCCCCTCCCCTCTGGTGGTTATCAGTCTGTTCCATATTTCTATGTCTCTGGTTCGATTTTGCTGGTTAGTTTATTGTGTTCATTAGATTCTTCTTATAGGTGAGATCATATGGTATTTGTAGAATGGCACTTATGCTTATTTTTGTTTGATCCTTTTATTTAGCCTTGAAAATGCGTTGATTTATTTTCTTTTTAAGATATGCTTTTTACTTTTAAAATAACTTTACATGTATAGGAAAGTTATAAAAACAGCACAGAGAGTTCCTATTCAGTCCTTACCCTCTCCCCTGTCCCTGACAGGTAAGCACTGCACATCTGTTAAAACTGAGCAATTCACACTGGTACAATATTATTCACTCAACTGCAGACTTTATTTGGACTTGACTAGTTTTCACATAATGTCTTTTTTCATATAACAAGGTCAAATCCAGGAAATCGATTTTATTTTGTCACCATGTCTCAGTCTCCTCTGATCTGTGATAGTCTCTTACTTCCTTTGTTTGCTATGATGTTGGTGGCTTTGGTGATTACTGGTCAAGTGTTTGTAGAATGTCCCTTGGTTGGGGCTTGTCTAATACTTTTCTTTTCTCCCTCCCATGATTAGATTGGGATTTTGTGTTTGGGGAAGAATTCTACAGCGATGAAGTACCCTTCTAATTAAGTCATGTCAGGGAGAACGTGAGGTCAACGTGACTTATCACTGGGGATACCAACCTTCATCATTTGGTCAAGGCAGTGGCCACCAGGTTCCTTCACTAAAAGTTGCCATTCGTCACTCTCCACGCTCTCTTCTTTGCAAGTGAGTGCAAAGTCTAGCCATTCTCGAGAGCGGGGAAGTTAAGCTTCACCTTCTGGAGAGTGGAGTATTGACATATATTATTGGGTCATCTGTAAAGAAGATTCTAAATAGCATGTGCTTGGTCTTTTAAATCCAGAATGTTTCAAAATAGGGATGCTGGATAAAATGGGTAATCTTCACAGTGTTGTTCAGGACAAAACGAGGACCACTTCCTCCAAGTTGTACTGCAATCAGGCCTCTTCTTTTCTTCAACTACATCTTTCAGATCCATCACAGCACCATGTGCTGCCTTGCTAACGATGGTTTCCTGGATTTGGAGGGTCACTAAGTCAGCTGCCTAAACCAGACTTCTAAAAACCAAGTGAAAAAGACCATACCGTAAAAAGTACAATTGCCAGCGTTTCCAAGGAAACCAGAGTACAAAGGGGCTGTTTGCCGAGAGGTCTGTTTATTTTATTTTATTTTTTTAAACGATCAAGAATAACCCTTTGAGATGTGACATTCTGTTTTCACAAGCATGCTCGAGGTGTCAGACAGAGCCAATTTTATATTCCTTGAAAACAGAGTGCGCTGTAGTGTTTGCCGGACTTTTCAACATGTCACTTTCAACCAATTTTATGTACAAATGGGTTACAGTCCCATGAAAATATTCAGAAGAAGAGGAAACTGTTTCAAAAAGCTGTATTAAGTATTATTACATTGAAAGCCGTTCAGAGTGGAAAACCTTCCCGCCCGACGTCCCGTCTGTCAGAGGGGCCGAGACCCAGAGTATTCGTATTCATGGGAGAGTCCCATCTGCACCGGCTAGAGGTGTGAAGGCAGCCAGGTTAAATCGGCCATTCATCTTCCCTCCTCGGAAATCGTGCTTGCTTGGGAGACGTGACCTTGGAGTCATGTTCAAAGGCACCCTTGGTTCCCTGCTCTCTGTGGCACTTGTTTCAATTTTCTTTCCAATATGGTGGCAGGATGTGTGTGCTTCACCCGGGACCAGGCCTTCAGACCTACGGAGCATGTGTTACATGAGATTCAGTGAGACTGTTGGATGACGGGATATTCCAGGAGTCGTTTTCATCTTTAAAAGAATATATTCATTTAGAGTACCAAGGCCTTTCTTCTTGGGTCTGTCGTTTTAAAATATGGCCTTCTCACACCAATGCAGCTTTGATGCAACCGTGTCCCAACAGCGGCCTTTCGAGGTTGTGTCAAGACAAGAAGTGGGATAATTTATGGTGACAGGGCCAATTTTAAAACAGAGGCCCAGTGTTCCTTATTTTGGGGACTGGGCTCAGACTGAGCTACTTTGTGGCATCTAGAGCTTCTTAGAGAGAGTTTCAAGTTTTACTTTCTACTCCCAGGAAAATGAAGCTTTCCGCCAACAGCACAGAGGGAACCTTTGCCCAGGGCAGATTTCAGAGACTT